>SEYY01021807.1:25000-50000 GCA_009176605.1 Armadillidium nasatum
TTTTGACGCACCACGTATCATTCGTTTCGCACCACACCGCACCGCACAGCACCAAAAGTAAACTAAGCGCCCCACCGCACCTAAATATATACCGACATATACAATATATATATATATATATATATATATATATATATATATATATATATATATATATATATATATATATATATATATATATATATATATATATATATATATATATATATATATATATATATATATATATATATATATATATATATATATATATATATATATTATCTGCTCCGGTGGACAAAGGCAGGAGGCCTACCAAATTCCACCAGAGTTGGAAAAATCCTATCTTGATCGAAGGAGGCCAACATGTCCAGATGCACAGCATTTGAAAGTATGCAAGTCAAAGAAAGTTGGGAAAGCATATAAAGGGAGTGTGTTCCAGACTTTATCAGTAGAGTATATGTAAGATTGAGCATTGCGGTTAAGTCTGGGGTCGGAGAGTTGGACAAAGAAAGGATGAGACTGTGTAGAAAGGCGTGTCTCACGAGCTCTTCTCAATGGAGGAGATATGCGACGAGAGAGTTCAGAAGAGCAGTGTCCGTTGTAAAAGCGATAGTATAGAGAAAATGACGCAATAATTCGACTGGAGAGAATTAGTGAGAGTAATAGAGTTGATAAGACGAAAAGCTCTAGAAGCCACCTTTTCAAGAAGAGCTGTATGAGTGGAATCATCCCAGATGTGTGAGACGTACTCCATACAGGGGCAAACAACACCCCTATAAACAGCAAGCAACTGGGGTGGTTTGAAGAAGTTCTAAAGGCGCCTCAGAACACCCAACCGCATAGAAGCTTGTTTAGAAAGAGAAGTAATGTGATCTTTACAAGAAAGATCACGAGAAAAAGAAACACCAAGAATATTAAGGAGAGATGAAGGTTTGAGTTGTGTGTTTTCGAAGAAGATGTCCTAGTTGTGTGGAAGATTATGTCGAGTAGAGAGATGGAGGAATTGAGTTTTTGAGGCATTAAAAACGACTATGTTTTCTTTGTTAGTTACATATTTTAGTTACATATTTTAAGTTAGTTACATATTTTGCAAAATACCAGAAAGAGAGTGAAGAAGAGGAACCAGAAAGATCTATGGAATGCTTTTGGAGAAAAGGGGCGTTTTTTAAATTGAAAGATAGATTAATGAAGGGTGGAGTCATCAAGCATAAGTGGATAGGGGATGAAAAAATATAGAGATGGTCATTAATGAAAAGCAGAAAAAGTGTTGGGGATAGATACAGATCCTCGAGGAACACCACTATTAATAGATTTATAGATAAAGGTAACGTTGCAACAGCTGCTATATTTACACAGTCTTAATATTAGGGATATTCACATTGATGTTCTTCCTGATATATATGCTGAGTCATTCTTACTTTAATTTCAACGGTTCACAAATACATATGGCATACCTTCCAGTCTGTATTCGGATAATGCGAAGACCTCAAGCAAGGAGGAGATATGTTGCTAGAATCATTGTCTTCAGACATGTTCTCTGAGCATATGCGCATCAACAACACCAAACATTATAAGCTTCCTCTCTACAGTAGTTGGGTGGGCTCGGTTTGGGAAAGTATAATCAGAGTGGTCAAGGATGTCTATATAAAACTATAGGTAAAGCAACCTTAACTTACCATCAATTGTTAACAACGATTTCAAATATTATTAATGTCGTTAATTCAAAACCTTTGACTTATAGGTCATCAGGAAATGAATTGGAAATCATTGCTCCAAATTTCTTCTTAAAGCCTTATGGCAATTCAAACTTTATATTCAATGAAGTTTGCTTACCTATATGGAAACAACTTCTTCCTTCATAGCAAGACTTATGCATAACTCCAAGTACTCAAGGGAAAGTGTCAGAAACCTTTAGGCAATTATGGTACAAGTCTTATCTATTAAATTTAAACCAAAGAAGCAAAAATTTCTACCAGTCAGAATGGACCAACAGAATAAATGTTGGTGATATATTCCTTGTTCAGGCACCCAACAAGCCAAGACTTTTCTGGCTTTTGCGTAGAGTTTTAGATGTCATTGTTGGTCATGACAGTAAGATTAGAAGTGTTTTGGTTAAAAGGGAAGATGGACAAACGTGTTATCACTCTATCTGCCATCTTTACCTTTTAGAGCTGTTTATCACTCATTCTGTGCTTTCCTTTATATTGGAATTCTCCTTCAAAAGGGTTTGTAAAGTTGGTTTGTTATTTTCTGTCGATATGTCACTCTCAGTTTGGCATTTAAACAAGCTTCCGGTTAAAAAAAAGTAAGCACTTTTCAAATTTATTGTCACGTAACGACGTTTTTATAAAATGCAAGGGGTTTTTTGCTTGTTCGTTACGACTCCTCAAAGTTCAGAATTAAAAGGGATGAGGTCATATATTTTTCTTATTCACCTCTTTCTTACTATCCTTTCTATTCATTTCTATTTAAATATATATTCCTATAGCGTTCTAAAATATATTAAAGTTATATATTAAAGAACTTTAAGAAGCAACATTCGGAAAAATCATAGTAAGTCTCCTCATATTATTTAATTGTAACACTTATTGCGACACTTCTCTTTCAGATTTTTAAATAAAAACTAAGCATAATTCAGTTACCCCATAGTTTTTAGTAGATTTTTAAAATCTGATTCAAATTTAAAAAAAAAAATTCCAAAAATTCACAACCCTGTCCCCAGCCCATAAAATGCCTATATTAATTATAATATTATTTTATTTATGTTTTTAAATCTCTTTTTAATTTGAACTTAAAAATATGTAGCCAGTAATGTTATTTAAAAAAAAATCAGAAGAATAATAAAATTAAAAAAATCATGATTTTCTTGAGAAAAAAATCCCTTAAAAAAATCAACTGATTAATATAATTTGATTGTTATCGTGCTAACCCTGATTTAAATGCATTTACTGTGGTGAGTCTATTATTATTTTCAATTCTTATTGAGATTGCAGCCTAATGTTCATTCGATTTTTTTCAATATTTTCAAGTATATTTGTAAGACCTTTTATGATTGGTTGGTTTGCGTAGTTTTTAAAATTAAACCGAAGGAAACGAGGAATTGAGGTATATTTTTGAGGCTATGCTATTGATGGATTTGATGGGCATATTTGTGTTTTTAATGTTTGGTACTCCTTACGTCATCTTGTAATATTGTTCGTTGCAACCAAAATATGATTTTCTACAACAGAACTTTATTATCAGCATAAATGTGTGTTTATTTTACAGTGCAACGTAAAATTTAATTTTAAAAAAAATCAGTTAATTTAGGGCCCTAACGTAAGTAGTTTCATTCCTGTAGGCTAAGCATAACCTAGAAGTTTGTATTGGGTTATTCATTGCTTTTAAGTTTTTGGTTCTTGAGTTGAATTGCGAGGATTTACTGGGTGTAAATGTAAATTTCTGCATTAAAATGGATGTAATCTAGGGCATTCAATAGGTTAATATTTCGGCCCAAGTTGCAAGGCAGAATCATAGTATAATAGGAAATTTGGTAATAATTCGATCCGGCATGGGCCTCTCTGTTTAAATTATATTGAAAATATGAAGTCAAAATATATTTAAATGCATTCTACACATAATTTTCTTTCACGGAAGAGTAATATAAATACATAATAAAAAGGAAAACTTAAAAAAAGAAAAAATGATTTTTTTATACTGAATGGTGAAGCAACTGTTCTTTGAATGACCTTCATTTGTACAAAAATAGCAAAACCAATTGAATACCAGGTTGCCAAATTTGTCCTTCGACTGTTCTGTTATTTTTCTGCAATGTACTGTAATACAACCCTTGATATATGGAAATATTGATATATGGAAACTGATATATCAAGGCAAATTTTTTAACATGTGCACATTATTATTTAGCTTTCATTTCATTTATGCCTATTATACTATTATTTAGTTTTCTATCATACTTTGTTTGACTTATATAACCTGAATGACTGAAGTTTGCTGTGTGATACAGACCTAATTGATTGATGGAATGTTGCTGTGGTATATTGGCCTACTGCCATATGATACCAAATATATACTTAAATATATAAATAAGTATATGGTATAATACGGCAGTAGGCCTGGATACTACAGCAACATTTCTTCAACCAGTTAGGCCTGTATCACACAGTAAACTTCAGTTATTCATGTTAAGATAAGTCAAACTAAGTATGCTAGAAAACTAAATAAAAATATTTAGGCGTAAATGAATTAAAAGCTAAATAATAATAATGTCAAAAATTTGCATTGATATATCGGTTTGTTGCTAAAAGTATTATAGGACAGTTTTAAAAGACAGTTGATTTCATTTTTGCAGAGTAAATAATTTAAAAAAAATAATTTTTGAGATTTTTCTTGTGTATTTGTATTACTTTAACATGAAAGAAAAGTTTGTATAGAATGCATTTAAACATATTTTAACTTCATATTTTCAATGTAGTGAAAATAGAGAGGTTTGTGCCAGATTGAATTATTATTAGAAATTTAAGGTATACCTTAGTCTTGAAAGATAAATTTAACTAAGGTAAAGGTTTTTATGTATGGTTTGTTTCTTACCTGGTATTTAGTTTTTCAAAACAAACTGGAAAATAGAAATGTATATTGAAGAAAAACAATAAAAATTGGTTGAAAATCAAATTCAATAAATTTAAAAATAGTTACAGTACTATAAATCTTATGAAATTATATAATAAGGCCAGCCACCCCGAATGTGTCTATGATTTATAGCAATATAGGCAGAAAAAGACCACAAAAATTATCAATATTAACATTTCTATTTCATAGTATTGTTGCTAGATATTTGAAATACTTAAATATATTTTAGCACCTTTTGATTTTTTTATTTAGGTTAGGCCAATTTGATGGTTGTTAGCATATATTTACCCTTTAATAAAGGTTAGGTTAATTCGAACTAGTTTGTTAGGTTTAATAATTTATGTACCTTAGTATCAATATATTTTCTGATTATCTTTCTCCACTTACTCTCTTATGCTATATTTTCAAAGTTGCAGATGAAAGTCAAGCTTTACGATATTCAAAATCTGTTTTTAACTACCTTAAATGCTTTAATTTAGCAAATTTTATTTTCCCACTCATTTTTATTTTTCAATATACATTACATTTCCTGTTTATATTTTGACAAACAACCAATTTTCATAATTAATATTTATCTTAACAGTTAAAAGTAGGATCAAAATGATTGTCAGAAAACACATCCTATTTTCAGTTCAAAAAAAGTGAGTCTGCTCCCTACTCAATTTCTTAGTCAAAAGCCCTCTCTATCAGTATCATGTATAAGAATAATACTCCATTTAACAAAGTGGTTGAAAGAGATTTTTTATGGGTCCTGTCTCTTGCCCTGGAATTTAGCAGACTTAAATTTTTTTTATAGATTTTTCTGGCCACTATTTTTATTTTAACTCTTCTTAAATTTTGTCTTTTGGATTTTCTGTTTTTTCTGGTTAATTTCTTGTTTTTTTATGCATTTTCTGCTTCTTTTACTAACTATATACAGTATTTACTTATTTATTACACCCATTTTATAGATTTTTTTCTGTGGTTTTCTTTCTTGGACTACTTCTTGATTCCTGCTCTTTTTGTTTTATTACTAATACTTTATTAGGTTTTTTAACCTATTTATTTATTTCTTTAATATTTTTAATATTTCCACCACTATCATATTAAAATTATTTGATTTTTTGATCCTTTAATACTTATAATGGCTTCCATCAAGGTGACCTCCACCACATTGACCATGTTTTTAGTTATAATGTTAAAATCTGAATTTTTTTGTACTCTTGCATATAAGCATTTTTTAATAAAAATCTTTAATAAGTGTCTTCAAGACAGTTTGAAGTAAACATTTGTTACTTATACAGGAGTTAACATTCAGTAGTTTGGGGGTCTATGCCACTAACAAAAGCCATTTTATCGGTTAATACTCTGTGCTTCCTGTACTTTCCGCTTTCCATAATACAATCTCTTTCACTGATCTTAGTTTTAAAGGCGATATACCAACAGCAGTTAGGCTTGTATTTATGAAAATAGGAACCTGCATGGGAATATCAAAATCTTTAATTTAATTTGAATTTAAATTTTTGGAAATAGCGAGATTACTTATTTTGCTTAGCCATGAAAATGTCAACTTTGGATGACAGCATCTAAGCAATTAACATAGCTTGGATACGTTTGAACTTTAAAACAGTTTTCCCCACCACATATTATCAGAATGCCAAAAGAGAATACTATAAAACAAAAAATCAATTTTATTGATTTAAAATGGAAATTTATTTTCATGACAAGCATTTTCCTGAACTTTGGGCCACCCCTGTTCCTCTTATTTTCATTCTGGTATCCTTAAAACTATAATTAAACTTAATGGCAAAAAGTGCCTAGGGGTATATAATTTTAGCTCCCTACCTGCAATATATTTGGAATTGTTGACCATTAAAGTTTTTTTTTTATTTTTTTCCCTTAAACTACCTCAGTGTACTGTGGAGGCTCTTGCATCCACAAAAATTAAAATTGAGATCTAAGATTTTAGAAACCTTTCTTAGAGATGTATATCAACCTATCTTCAAAATTTCATCAAAATCATAGGTGGTCAGGTGGGAGGCATTTGTTGCTTTGACATGGAATATATATATATATATATATATATATATATATATATATATATATATATATATATATATATATATATATATATATATATATATATATATATATAGTTTTTGGTTTAATTTTAAGTTTTTGATCTAAGATTTGACATATAATATCAATATCAACAAATTTCTAGTGATTTATCAGTTTCTTCAGGCTGATTTTATAGTATAAAAACACCATTTTGTTTTTTTGCTTTTTTGATAAATGAAAATATTTCATTTTATTAAAATCAAAATGGTAAAGTAAATTGGAGAAACAAGGGCCCACAGTTTGAAGATGGATACTGACTTGGGTAGTATAATTCTCCTACATTTTATTTATATATGAAGTGTATCAATATCAACAAATTTAATAAGTATGAAAAATATATTCTGAAATTAAAATATTTACTTTAAAATTCTTTATAGTTATATAGCTTATAGAGTTTTAGATATATATTGTACCAGTTGTCTCAATAGATATATTCCTAAATATACTCCTCTTGAGTTTGTTTTGCACATCTGTTGTACTTGCAATGTCTAAGTCTGAATTTATTTTCATAGGCCTATTTGACTCAAAATCATCTAACAGTTTTGAAAGGGAAACAGTTTTAGGTACACTTTCATAAGTTTCATTATCTTGATCGTCATTAGAAGAGCTGTCTCCTGTTTGACTTTCAATAGAATCTATCTCAGCTTGATGTTCTACAATATCTATAACCCATTTCTTAATAGTGTCTTTAATGTCATCCTTTTGAAATTTCAATTTAAATCTGGGATCGAGAAAAGTAGCCAAGCACAGAAATTTTTCATTTACGTGTATGATGCAAATCTTTTTTCAATTGATGCACTGAATTCTTCAACAGTTGAAATAATTCCACTAAATTCACCAGTAGGTTTGGTAGCTTTTAATAGAAATAATCTGAGAGCTAATATTGTAGGGATTATCATTGATATAGTTGATGTTCTGATTACTTGATTCTTTGCTGATGTCTTCAAATGGACTTAATAACTGGACAACTTTTTCAATAATTGTCCATTGGTAACTTGATAAAGTTGGAATGTTATTGTCAACAGCATACATTATAAGAGCTTTTCGCTGTTCTAAATTTCTTTTCAGCATATAATATGTTGAATTCCATCGAGTAGACACATCTTGAATCAGTTTGTTTGTCTAATTTAAGCTGCGCCTGGATTTCGGTTAATTTGCTAATCGCATCGCTAATGGAGAATGATTAAAGTGTGAGACTATTTTTCTGTTAATTGCAATTATATTGCTCACAGCCTTTTGCGAAAATATTGATTCATTTACTGAAAGTTGCAATGTGTGTATGAAACATGATAGTGACAGTACACCACACTCCCTTATACCACCAACCATATTTGCGGTGGAATCTCGTAATACAAGAAAAATTTTGTTGGAGATCTTATACTCAAGGAGACAAAGAGACAAGCAAATAAAATCATTGCTCACAGGCACAATAACCACCTTTGTCTGAAAGTTGAGGATAGAGACAGTAAGAGGAAACAAAAAGATTTGCTATCAGTATGCCCAAGCACCTGTGTTTCAGTTAAAAATAAGTTGGTCTAGAAGAAGTGGTGGTGTTTAACAACATGGAAATTGGATTGAAGACTGCAAATGTTGCAGAAATTAATCATTAAAATACTGTGCATTAGGGCAAGTCTGCTGCAAAGTTTTGGTGGCACCAATCCAACTCCCAAGAGGTGATGTGAAAAAGGATGGATGAGATACTATTTTTGGAAGTCACCCCTCTAGGCTTCTTCATTGCAACTGTTGTGGATGCCGTCTTAAAAAATTATTATAATTTTAAAAAAAAATATCAGTTGTTTTTAATAATGTTGTTCATCTATTCTACTTCATGTAGAAAGAATGTGGAGATGAGAGTGAAATATATATATATATATATATATATATATATATATATATATATATATATATATATATATATATATATATATATATATATATATATATAATATATAATAATAATAATAATATAATAATAATAATAAAATGTGACTTTAAAATAACTACATATTACAGATAGCAAAAAAACAAAATTTTATGATCACTGAATATTTTCAGTCTTTTTTTCAACCTTCATAAGTTTCAGTAAAAAATTAGTATTGGTACCAGTAAATTCTAGAGGTTCCGTATTGGTACTCAGTGTCACGGTTAAAATTAGCTTTATTGGTATTAGTTTTAAAGTTTTGGAATCACTACCATATATATATATATATATATATATATATATATATATATATATATATATATATATATATATATATATATATATATATATATATATATATATATATATATATAGTACCATGACGCTTAATCACAAAGTTTTGAAGAAGGTAAACTCTCCTAAAAGATCACCAAAGCTTGCAAATTCTACTTTAAGGAGAAGAACTCTACTGAAGAGGTTAAGTTCTGGTGGTGTTCAGTTCGGGACTTCATCAAAAGCCAACTTAAAGGTTGTTGTCAGAGTTCGTCCTGAAAACCAGCGAGAAATTGAAAATAATGCCAGGTACAGTCGTGAACAAAAGTTCGTTCCTATTAGGCTGGAAATAAATATTTATATAAAATGGGGATCATTTCAGGTTCAGCCAAAAATAGTTCAATTAAGCCCCTCTCAATGTTTTTATTGTCTTTTTATTCAAAATAGAGCTTTTATGAAATGATTTCCATTTATATAAATATTTATTTCCAGCCTAATAGGAACGAACTTTTGTTCACGACTGTACATACATGGTTTTGCTAATATTTTAAATGTCCCAGAAAACCTTCTTTCCCAAGTATTCGAAATAATTGTAAGTTATTTTTTATTCAAGGTCTGTTGTTGATATAGTGGATGATCACATGTTGATTTTTGATCCTAAGCCAGAAGAAAATGATTTCTTTTTTCAAGGGGCGAAACAAAAATTTCGAGATCTTAGTAAGAAGCAACATAAGGAACAGAAGTTTATTTTTGAGAAGGTGTTCAATCCGTTATCTACAAATCAAGATGTGTTTGAAACAACAACTAAAGATATTATTGATACCATTCTAAATGGTTACAATTGTTCAGGTGATTATATATATATATATATATATATATATATATATATATATATATATATATATATATATATATATATATATATATATATATATATATATATATATATATATATATATATATATATATATATATATATATATATATATATATATATATATATATATATATATATATATATATATATATATATATATATATATATATATATATATATATATATATATATATTTATAATATTACCTCTGGTGGGCAAAGACCAGAGGGCTACTAAAATTTTCACAAGAGTTACAGAGAAAATCAGAAATCTGGTCAAATTAGACTGAGATATTCAGATACATGGTGTATGTATATATAATTTTTTTATACACTGCACCATATCCCACAAGATGCAGGGTGGTGTCAACTGCAGAAAGTATTCACATTCCTGCAAAAAAAAAAAAAAAAAAAATATATATATATATAGCTTAAAAATAAATTTGAGCTATTTTTTTATATACTATGGAATTGGAATTAAGATTTTTTGAAATAAATGAATTTAATGAAAATAACTATATAGTAAGATTTTTTTTTTTTTTTTTTTTTTTTTTTTTTTATGATTAAAATAATGAATTTTAAATTTTTTTTTTTTTTTTTCCTGTTTTTTTTTTTTTTTTTTTTTTTTTTTTTTTTTTTTTCTTTATTATTATTATAAAATGGAATTGTATTTATTATTTATTATTATTATTATTATTATTATTATTTTATTCTATGTCATTTATACTTCCAATACTACCTCTTATTAGTTGTTGATCTAATATATTAATTGGAGAAGTGCATCTCTTGAGGCTTGAGTCCAAGTATAGGCCACTGTACTTAAGTACAAGTACATCAGAATTGTTAAAGTATAAGTACAGGAAAAATGTATTGTATTTAAGTAGAAGTACATTTGAAAATTTTATTTTTATAAAACCATTGTCTTTAACATGTAAAATTATACTATTGAGATTCATTTCTAAATTCTTAATTGTTGTTAACAATATAGTAAAATATGCAAGAATTTAATTAAGGTAAATAGTAAATAGAATGCATTTGAAAATAATTAAGCTTTTATTAAATCTATAAGCCTTTTTTAATTCTTTATTCTCAAGTGTAAAAATTAAAAGCATAATTCTAGTTATTGTTGCATTTTACAAACACTGTTTCAATTTTTTTGTCAATACATTTCCATTGAAGCTGAAGATTCTTTTCACAGAAGCAGATGCTGAAGTAGTTAAAAATAACTACTTTGCCAATGTTGGAAACATCTCTTCAGGAATTTTTTATTACATCTGTATATCTTTTGCTTCATAAATGCAAGGTTGACTGAAATATTTCTGTTTTTCAATATTAATGTGCTCCTACATTTGGTATACATCTGTCGAGTTTTGAGTTGTGGAAGCCATAAAGCTGAACAATTTCCTCTTTAGTAGAGAGTATCTTGAACTTCTTGATGTTAAATCCTACAATGATGCTAAAATAATATTAGAAGCTTTTAAAGCTTTGAAAATAAACTGCTGTCACTAGTATGAAAGTCCTTCTGTTATCATATTCCTTTTCATGGCACCAGTTAAGCTTAAACCTAAGATTTATTGAATTTTTTTTTCTATTTTCATTCAACTGAAGATTCTTTGTGTGAATTTTTTGGTGTGAAAAGCAGCGCATATTATATTTTGAATGTATCTGCTCAAGATATTAAATTTCTAGAACATAAAAGATTTAAATTTAAGCCTGATGAAACTGAATACTGTCGTTGAAAACACAGTTGCATCCTCAAATGGTTCAAAATTTTCTGTCTATCTTCAAGAATATTCCAGTTATATGTTCCATCTGATAATCCTTCTGAAAAAGTAAATTTTTTTAGCCTCCTTTTTTCATCTAGTTCCATCCTGAACGATCCTTGCATCCCTCTCCCTACTCCTCCTCTCAGGTGTCCCATGTCTCTATACCTGTGATTACAAATGATCTAGTGAGATCTTGAGATCTAAGGCTAGTGATCCAGATCACATTCCTCTCCATTTTCTGAGGGAGTATGCGTCTGAGCTGTCGCCTGTCCTAGTTTGACTCTCTATGCATCAATACTAATAGTTTTTCTCAATTCTGTAAGCAAGCATTTGTGGAGCCGAATCCAAAGAGGGATAACCACTCTGATCTTTACAACTATCATCCTATAGCTATCTATCACTTGTCATCTAAAATATTTGAAACACTCCTGAACTCATTTTTGGAATCATCTATAGATCTCATTCCTTTTTTCTGATCATCGGTATGTCTTTTGACAATTGAGGTCAACTGGTGATATACTTTCCTATCTTCTGATTTATGGTCTGCCATTAGATACTATAGGGAGTCTTGAGTGGTGGCGCTTGAAGACCTTTGAAGTTTGGTACAAGTCACTACTTCCTAAACTCCCTTCCTCTTGGTTTCTCTGTGCTTACTCATGTCTGGTTTTCTCTCAAATCATTTCATATCAACACTTGTTGATGGAGTGACCTCTTCTTTTTTTCCTATTAATTGTGGTGTTTCTCAGATTCTGTTCTATGTACTTTATTCTTACGTTTCATCAATGATCTCAGCTGTACTTTCAACTCTATTCATTCTTGTGCTCAAGGCTAAACTCGCAATTCTTCGACTCATTTTAAATGAGCCTTTTGCATCTAGAGTTGCTTCTCAACTTTCTTACTCAATTCTAGCTGATCTGGATGTGATTTCCCAGTGGGGTGGCCTCAACATTGTGAAATTCAACTCTTAAAAACTCAACTTCACATTTCCCTCTCAACACCACCTTCCAACTCTCCTTTCTATTTCAATGTCTCTCTCGTCTCACCTGTGAACAACATAAGCATCCTTGGTTTTGGAAATCGCATTTCACAATGGTTGCTAAGGTGGTTTCAATGAAACTGGGAATTCTGTTTAGGTTGCGAGAATTTTTTTCTTTTGAACAGCTACATCACAAGTTTATATATAGATCTTATCCATCCTTGTATAGAATGCAATTCTCACATTTGGAAGGGGTTCTAGTTCCACCCTTTTGGATAAGGTTGAGTCTTAGGCTAAAAGACTAATAAACTATCCCCTACCTCCAAACTCCCTTGATTCTTTATCTTTGTGACATGACGTTGGTACCCTCTCTCTTTTCGATAGATACTACAGCAGCAGGTGCCCTATATAATTAATCTAACATATTCCACCACCATTACGTTATGTCACCCTCGTAGCACAAGGGGTGCCTTGCTTTCACATGAATTTTATGTGAATATTGGAAATTCCAGACTCTCTTTGGGGTGCCTCTTTTCCATCCATTCACTCCTGTTCTGTGGAACTCCTTTCTTCATCTATTTTTCATGTTGTATTGGGTCTTCTCTTTAAGACCTCCAACAGGGCTCACCTGAGAGATTTAAAAATTTGGACTTTAAAAGCTTGTGTGTTTGTACTTTATGTACTTTATTTAAAAGCTTGGACTTGGGTGGGTTTCCTTTTATTTTAAATTTCTGCCACCTCCTTGAAAGAGGCCCTGCTATGGAGTGGTGGTAAAGTGTTTAAAAAAAAAAAATGGAACACCTAAACTGTAACTTTTTCTAAAACTGCAAAAAAAAATTTATTAATAATAATAAAAAATTTTCTTTTCAGGATAAATAATTTTTATGATTTTTACTTTAAAAATTAAACTTGTACTTGAAAGTACTCATATTTTTTTTCAAGTACAAGTACTAAAAATTTTTTTACTTCATTTAATTACTTGTCCTTTGACCCAAGCCTGGTCTCTTGATATTAATTTTCCCTTATTTTATAGTTTTTGCTTATGGTGCAACTGGTTCAGGAAAAACCTTCACAATGATAGGTACTGAAGATTGTCCAGGAATAACTTTCATGACTGTCATGGAGCTCTATAGAAAGATTGGGGAATTAGAAAATAAATCGTGTGAAGTTGGAGTATCATATTTGGAGGTTTACAATGAAATGGTATGCTGGCGGGGGGTGTTTGAGTTAAATTGGAAAGTGTTGTTTAATTGTCTAATAATTTTTAAAAGTTTAGGAATAAAATTTTAACATTTTCAGACTTTAATATTGACAGGTTAGAGACCTCTTGTCCCCTGGGAAGCCCCTTAATCTTCATGAAACGAAACAGAATGTTCAAGTAACCGGACTCTCTTTACACAAGCCAAAGGATGCTGATGAACTACTGAGAATACTTGCAGAAGGAAATAGGAATAGATCGCAGCACCCAACTGACGCTAATTCAGAGTCTTCTCGATCTCATGCTGTTTTTCAGGTTTGAGTTACAACTTATTCATGGAATTAAAATGTTAAAAATTTTTTGATTGCATCTTAAAAGTAGTATCATAAAAAACCTTTTTTTTTATTCTGAAAGTCTTTGTTAAACTAGTAAACAATTTTTTTTTCTCCTGAAGGTATTTGTTAGACAACAAAATGTGTCCGAAGGACCAACAACTGGAGTTTCCATCGCAAAATTATCTATGATAGATCTTGCTGGCTCAGAACGGGGTAGTGCTACAGGTTTCAAAGGAGTAAGATTCAGAGAAGGCGCTAATATTAATAAGTCACTTTTAGCTTTAGGTTTGTG
This sequence comes from Armadillidium nasatum, assembly GCA_009176605.1. Taxonomy (NCBI): domain Eukaryota; kingdom Metazoa; phylum Arthropoda; class Malacostraca; order Isopoda; family Armadillidiidae; genus Armadillidium; species Armadillidium nasatum. Next base: position 39,349 of record SEYY01021807.1, read on the forward strand.
GGATTGTTGTTGTTATAATATATATATATATATATATATATATATATATATATATATATATATATATATATATATATATATATATATATATATATATATATATATATATATATATATATATATATATATATATATATATATATATATATATGAGTAAATATAAAAATTATTGTTCAGTCAGTTCTTGCAAAGTTCAGTTCAATTTTATCCTAAGTCAGCATCAATTAAAAAAAAAAAATTTAATACTAACATTTGTTCAGATATAGTTATTTCAGTTTATATTTTATAACAATTTTTTTTCCAGTGGATATTTTGTGCAAACTTATCACATCATTACAAATTTCAGATATATACTTTTGGTTTAACTATCATTACTATCTTTAAAGAGTAAAAGAAACTCTTCATTTTTAAGTTTATATCTGTTGCAGGAAATTGTATTAATGCCTTGGCTGACGGTAAGGGGCATATACCCTATCGAGATAGTAAATTAACACGTTTATTGAAAGACTCCATTGGTGGTAACTGTAGGAGTGTAATGATTGCTACAATCACCCAGGCATCTTCATCATTCGAAGACACCTTATAACACTTTGAGATACGCAAATAGAGCTAAAACCATTAAGACAACTGTAAGTTCTACATTTCTTTGGTAATTATCAAGTTAGATGGTCTTGATATAACAGTGAAGTATGTTGTTATTTTATTATTATTATTATTATTATTTCTTTCTCTATAGCTTAAGAAGAATTTTATGAATGTGGATCACCACGTTGCTCAATATGTTAAGATAATGGAAGATTTAAAATCGGAAATATCAGATTTGAAAGGAAAATTGAAAGAGTATGAAGGGAGAGAAGCAGTCATGCCTGCATCAGAAGTTTTAATGTCTCCGTCTTTGTCTGAAGATGAAAAGAAGGCTTATGAAGACGTAATTGAAGAATTAAAGATACAATTAAAGGTAGGAATTTGTCATCTTGTATCCTTGAGATGTAGGAAGGCGTACGAGTTTTAACTTCATCCAAAATGTACCCACACAAAAATTATATATATATATATATATATATATATATATATATATATATATATATATATATATATATATATATATATATATATATATATATATATATATATATATATATATATATATATATATATATATATATATATATATATATAATATTAATGATAATACACAATTTTTAGTAAACACGCTTGTCTCCTATCCTTAAAGTGGAGTTTGGTTTGCATTCGTGGAGTTAAAAGTAAAGACAAAAATTGTTGAAATGGGGAAATGGTTGCATAAATATAAATGACCCTATATACTTTTTAGTTTAAATTCTTTCAACTGTTCTCGATTTCCCTAAACCTTTGACTCTCTTTCCCAACTTAAAAATTATAGTTAGCTTTAATATATATAAGAAATTTAATTTTTATAGAATAAATTGCTATAAATGTATAATTAGGGATAACATTTAATTAATTTCAATATGCACTTGGTTTTTTGTATTATGTAATTCAAGAGATTTATTTTAGACAAAGACAACACAGGAACGCGAACAAGCAGAGTATGAAAAGGAGCTTTTATCCAAACTCACATCCTTAAATGGGGAAGTAAAAACAATTCAGAAAGAAATTCTTCAACTGGAAGCTGCAGAAAGAAACTTAGAGTACAAAATATATTCTCAGAGAGCTCATATAGTTAGAATGAATGTGTTTGTCTTCGCTTCAAAGAAATTAGAGAAGGTAATTTATTTCATTTACTAAATTGGTTTAGTGTTGCTTGACATCTTTATGTTCAAAACAATCCAGAATTGATTCGAAGGCATACATTTTTTTTTACTTGGTATTATAGATTGTGTAAGTATTTTAATGTGGTTTTAAATTTCAGGGAATTTCAAAAAGTGAGAGATTGATTCAGGCATTCGAGAAGAACTTGAATCATGTTATTAATCAAAAACAGTCGCTTACTGAAAAATTTGCTAAGCTGAAGGAACAAATTGTTGCCATGTGTGAAGATTTTAAGAAGAAAAGTCTTTCGCAGCCAGAAAATGAGAAATGATGTGTCTGATCCACTTTTCTCAAAACTTAAGGATATGGAGATGGAGGTTAGTTAAATACAATTCTTATATCTGTATCCTCTTCTATCATTTCAACTGCTCCTGAAGAAGATTAAAATTTTGAAGCATCTCAAATCTTCTAATCTTATCGCTGACCGGCAGTACAGCTTTCGTAAAAAACGCTCTACTGGTGATCTTCTTTCCCTTTTTTCTGACTCTTGATTCTCCGATCTTCAGTGAATCTTTATCTGTGGCGTTAGACATATCGAAATCCTTCGATAGAGTCCTACACATCTTTTATTTTTAAATTTTCTCTTTCGTAATCTATCCTCTCTGATTTCCTTTCCGGTCGTTCTGTAGCAGCTGTTGCAGACGGCCACGTTCTTTCTCTAAGTCTGTTAATATTGGAGTTCTTCAGGGATCTGTCCTATTTCCAACTTTTTATACTTTTCATTAAAGACTCCTCAGTTATCATGCAAGATTTTGTGGTATAGGTCTTTTTATTTTTTACCATACCGATACCAACCAATACCTATACTTAACTCTAGGGTTACCGAAAGATTACCGATGCATATTGATATTTCTTAGGATAGTATCGAAAAAAATTTGATGAAATTTTTAAAGCCGGTATATCGATATTTTATCCTTAGTATCGAATCAATGATATTTACTTGATTATTTTTACTTGAAATTTTAGTAGTTTTCTGCTCTTTTATGAAATAAAATTTAAATTTAATGTGTTATTTTTCATGTGAGTTGCATGTTGGATGATTGTAACATTTTGTTTTGGCTCAGGAGAGGACGGTAGGTCAGATCAAATCATGCAAGAAAAGTAGAGGTTTATATAATATATATATATATATATATATATATATATATATATATATATATATATATATATATATATATATATATATATATATATATATATATATATATATATATATATATATATATATATATATATATATATATATATATATATATATATATATATATATATATATATATATATATATATATATATATATATATATATATATATATATATATATATATATATATATATATATATATATATGCCAACAACAGTTATTTTATTAAAAATAGTGAAAGCATATTTTGACACAGAATAATGCTTAAAATTTTAAACTGGTTAGATTATAAAGGATGAAATAAAGTCCATATTTCCCTATTCATGTGGCCTTGATCTCTTTGTACCTCTAAAATCAAAGAAAATAACCATTTTGTATCTTGGGCAAATGTAATTAAACTTTTTTTAAAGAGAAGTTTTAGATGGGGCAATAGAAACATTTCTAGTTCGTTTCTGATTCAAATGCAATATCAAGTACTGGTAAAATTTTGAGACTATTAAATTTTTTTTTCACAAAAAAAAAAAAAAAAAAAAAAAAATAATAATAATAATAATAATAATTCTGTGTAACGTTACAACTTTCTTCAAGTTGTATTAGACAATTAAATTCTCATCTTGAAGAGTTGTCAAGTATTAATTTAGACAGTTGAATTTTTTTATTTTTAAATTATAAAAAGTTAATTTATATATACACTTAAGAGTAAATCGTAACTATTACAGTTGTCTTGGATTGACTTCCAGGAGGAGTCACCGTAGGATATGGGGCATATATTATATATATATATATATATATATATATATATATATATATATATATATATATATATATATATATATATATATATATATATATATATATATATATATATATATATATATATATATATATATATATATATATATGTGTGTGTGTGTGATATTCATATCAGACAGTCTCTTTATCACCATGTATATCAAAATCTGTTTTAAGATTTATATCGCCTTTGTGATCTCTTTATCTGTTAATAGAGAGAGATTTAAGCATATTTGGGAATATTCCCTTTTTTTTTTTTATTGCCGTAATAAACAGTAATTTTCTCATCTTAAGGTAAACGGCTTGCCCATAGGCTAATATTGATAAGAAACCTCCAGGTACCAATTTTAAATCGCGCATCATGATGATGCTGGTCAGAGTTTGAGTAACTGTTATTGGAAGTGTTTGTAATATCTTCGAAAGATCATCCGGCTCCTATGTATATCGGAACTGTTAATCTTTGGAATATTATAACCAAACTGAACCTAAGTTAACCATGTGAAGAATTGATATATATATATATATATATATATATATATATATATATATATATATATATATATATATATATATATATATATATATATATATATATATATATATATATATATATATATATATATATATATATATTTTTTTTTTTTTTTTTTTTTTTTTTTTCAGCAAACTGTACGAAATTTAATACAAATTCAAGATTATTTAAGTTCACTGGTTCAGAATCTCATCCAGAAGGAAGCGAATAGTGAGAAGTTTTTAAGTCTCCTTCTCGGTATTGTTAAGCAATTCTATCTTAAATTTAAACTGCAGAAGACTTGTGACGAAGAAGTCGATCAGTTTTTGGAGGTAAGGATATGGTTTTCTTTAAAAGAAAATAGCTTTCTTTTTTTTCTTCTTTTTTCTCATTGATTTCCTGTTTCTTAATTTGAACATTCATCAAACTCAGCTTTGTATCTCTCGAAGCGAGAATTTAAATTGTAATTTGAATATTGGTAAGGTTACTCTGAGCTGTAAAAAGGTAAGTCAATTTTTTTTCCTTTGCTTTTTTTTAATATATATATTTTCTATTTTTAAAAAAATAACTTTGTATAATTTTTTTTTTACAGTTATTTATTTATTATTTAATTTTGCCATTTGTTTTAGTAATATTTTTTTTTTTGGTTTTTTTAAATACTTGTATTGGGTGGAGTAAAGAAACGAATTTTGAAGTGGCTTTTACTTCTTTTTGTGTTCTTTCTCGAGTGAATAAAGCTTTAGGACGCGGTGCCTTTATATTTATTCGAACGTGACTAGAGATTTATTCACTCGGGAAGTAGCACCACATGATCTACTTTTGAAGAATTTTATTTTTTCTATTTATTTTGATTTTCCTAATTTTTATTATTTAGTTGGTTTGCTTGAATTTGCTTGAATCATTATATATATATATATATATATATATATATATATATATATATATATATATATATATATATATATATATATATATATATATATATATATATATATATATATATATATATATATATATATATATATATATATAATATATATAATATATATATGTGTGCTTAATGAAAGCCTTTAGGAACTTAAGTCATTTGCTTCGCAGATGCAGAAAAGTTTTAAGCTTAATTTAACCTCTTCTACTCCATGATGCTCAGGTAGGAGGTTTTTGGACAATTTTTTACGAATTTATTTTTTTTGATGATTAGGTTAAATCAACTTTTTTAGAATAAGTTCAGAATTCGAATCTTCAATTTAGGCTTAAAAGTAAAATAGAATCTGCTCTCTTATTCGCTCTTTAGTTTGTTCATCCTCTTTCTTCACTTGTTTTGTGCCGTTTTTGAAAATATAAAATTTTTTTTTCTTTTTTTTTAAATGTAAATTTAAGGATAGATTTGATAAGTTTCTGCAAGTGTTAAGTTTCCATTGTTTTTTGTATGTAAGATTAAGTTCAAGTTGTAATAGTATTCTTTCTATATTGATTTTACCAAAATTTTATGGTTATAATCTGTGAAGGATTTCTCCTGATTGTAATTAACTATTTACGGGTAAGATTAAATTATAATAATTCTCATTTCGTATATATGTTGGTGAAGACCTTTATCAGTTGGATGATTGATCTCTAGTTTCATGGTGTTATTAGTGCATGACTAGAGTTTCACTCATCCAATTGGAAAAGGGTTAAAGTCATTGAAATAAGAAAAGTTCATGTTAAACTTGTATTCTTTTATTTTTTCCCCCCCCCCCCTCGTTCTCGCTTGAAAAATCGCATTTTGCCATTACTAAGGTTTTGTATCTTAACACAGCACCTGTTGGGAGGTAGAAATTATTAGTTGAGCTGAAATAGTTTCATTTCTTAATTTTTATTCATTGTTTTAAATCATTATAAGCATTATGATAAATTTATTATATTTTACAACTACAGAAAATTTATGGCATGTTAGACTGTAGTCGAATTGAGTGGGCAGATTTGAAGAATACGAAGGATTCATTTGGGGAGAAGATTGCCTCGGACTACGTGACTTTAGTTCCTATTTTGGATGAAAGAAAGTTAACAGAATTTCACGTTCCACACACTGTTCATTTTTCACCAATTACCTACGATGTTTCAAAAATTTACAAGTAAGTCTGGAAAAATTGTCCAAAGATTTCATAGTGTACAGAGTAGACTCAACTTATGTTTAAATTTACCTAATTAGTAAAGTATGCGAGTATAGTATTTACTGCTATTCGGTTCTTGCTTGCTTTGTGTGATGGGAATTACTCAGAATGAGATGCCGGATCTCTTGTTATAGAAATTCAGTGAATGGAAACAACATTAAACATATTTCAGACATCTTTTCCTATTTTTCGAAGATCTTTGCTAGAATAAGAAAGGTAATATAAAAAGTTATCAATGGGGAAATTCGATAATGAATAAAATGTTACCTAAAAGTTATTGATTTGAATGCCTCTTGTTTGCTAAAACTACTTTAGATAAATATTAAAATTTGCTTTGATAACACTTTTTTAAACCATTAACAGTGGAGTATAGCTTGTCATAATTGAGGTTTCTGTAAATTTGTATACAACTGCTTTAAATTTGGTGGTTAAAAACGGATACCTTGATGTATTGTTTGATTTTTTTTTTAAAATTACTGCTTTTATAGTAGTTTACTTCAAATGTTAGAGGAGCAATCTGATGTAATATTCATGCACACAGCGAAGACAGCTGTAAGGAGTATTTGATCCCCAAACGCTTCTGTGAGCCAATAGTATAATTGTTGCAGAGGATTAAGTCTTTCTATTCTGAGGGTAAAATCTAGTGGTTTTTCTAGACTTCTTTAACTGATTATACCAACATATGGAAGTATAGAGAAAATAGGTTTTAATTTATTTATTTAAAAAACTTTTTTTTACTAATAGTTTTTGCTATACCTCTTGATCATTAAAACGCTTTTATAAATATTTGATTTCTTATGAAGAGGATGTAAGTAGAACAAATAAATAAATATATATGGTGAATAAGCGGGAAATAGATTTTTATTTAACAATAAAAAATGTTAAAATACAAACCGAAATTGGCAAGAGATGTTTTTCCTCTAATATCAGGGGTAAAGAAACTATTATGAATCTCGAGATACATTTAACATCAAATTATTGAAATTATTTAAATTGAGTGTGTTAATAAGCCTAGAAGGATCTTGTCTGTTATGAAGGAAAATTCTCCTCCCCTTCTCTTTTTTTTATATTTTTTCTGTCTTCGACAGGGTTTTCGAGCATACTCGCAAGATGATTTATTTTATTGTATGAATGTTCAGCTCAGAGTAGATTGTGAAGAAAAAAAAATAGTGAACTAATATTATATATATATATATATATATATATATATATATATATATATATATATATATATATATATATATATATATATATATATATATATATATATATATATATATATATATATATATATATATATATATATATATATATATATATATATATATATACACACAGATCTAATATATTAAAACCAGTTCCTAATCATGAGCCCATTCTAAATCACCATCTGTCAGTGTTGAATGAAACTTGTAATGTGGAGACCCCAGTTTCTTCAAAAAAATTTTCTTCATTGAAAGGAACACCTCCCTCTCGCAAAGAATCTCTGGATAAGGAAACAGTATTGTGCGATTCCATTCTCGGAAACGATATTCCAGAGTCTCCCAATGCTACGTTTTCTGTAATAGATAATCCCTCTCCTCTTGTGCTTGCCTATAGAAAGTAACACCCAAGAAAACCATTCCCTGCTCCAGGAGGAAAGTCAGACTGCTTATTCTGAGAGTGAAGCCGTTACATCTCGACCTCTGTCTCCAGTTTTAAGCTTTGCAAATACAACAATAACGATAACAAAAGATAGTCCAATCTCTGATAAGGAAACTTGTATTAAGAAGGATGATGATACGGTATTTTGTAGTGATTATGATCCTTTACAGGCTTCAATTAACCTTGATGTACCTTCACCGGCTTCGGTTAATTCTGGTGATTCTTCACAGTCTTTAGTTAATTCTACGTTTTCTGTTCTGAGTAAGTTTTAGCGAAATTAAATAGAATTTGTTTCGTTTGCGGATATACTTAAACATATTATTATAGTGACTTTGTAATAAATATTTATGTTAATGGGATTTTAAAATATTCAAAAAAAAATTTTTTTTTGCAGACCCGGAAAATATAACTGGTACTCACTCTCCAAACATAACTGGTACTCACTCTCCAAAAATAACTGGTACTTACTCTCCAAAAATAATGAGTACACATTCTCCAAGAGAAAAAGTGACTACTTTGCAGCCAATACAAAATGTAAGTATAGTTTGCTTCTACTTTTTTTTTAATAATAAAAAATAACTTCCGTTTTCCTGTTGCAGAAAATAGTTTCTAATATAAAATTTCTTGATTTTGAATTGCAATAATTATTCTCTGCTAGTTAATTATTCGGCACATTTATCTTGATCCTTATTTCTAATGTTTTGGGGGAGGAAACCGATTTATTATTTTGCGTTGTTGATTTGGCAGAATGTCTTCAAGAAACCGAAGGGTATCAACGTCTTCAAAATTCAGCTTTTCCAAGCTACCTAATTTCTCTTCTGGGAAGCCACAGACCAGCCTCTCTTTAAAGAGGAGTACTAGCACCTCAGTTCTTCATAGTGGTGGTGTGGGAAATAGCTGTGGCAAATCTCAGATTGGCACTTCTTCTGGTGGTTAACAAGGGTAAGTTCGAAATTTTCTGATAAATGATGAGATATCGCCGATCGTTGTTGGTTTCAGTAATTTAAATTTTAAATGTTAAACTTGTTGTTAAATGTATAATTAAAAGTTGAATGTTTTTGTTTTAATTTTCTATTCGAAAACTATTTATAATTTGCAGAAAATGTAATGAAAAAATCTACGAGCTTTGTCCAGAAAAACGGGAGTAACTCGGCTTTGAAGAACAAGGAAAATAAAGGTGCCAAAACTGTGGCATTTGGATCTTCATATTCCGGTACACCGAAGAGGAAGCTGAGTTCCAAGCGCTCCATAACATTTTCCCAGCTACCTAATGTCACAACGGAACAGTCAAAAAAGTGATGTTGGCTACCAGGTAGGGAGAGAGTAAATGAGTTTGTTTATCACAATTTAGACAATTGCATTCATGAAAAGGGATTAATGCATTATAATAGACGGGCATCCTCGATTGATTTGTTCAGAGGAGGTGAACAATTTACCAACGGAAGCGAATCTAAAAGAGTAGATTCTACTGTGAATGAGTTCCCGGGTGTTAAGAGTGAATTTGGAAAGTGTCTCACTCCCTCCTGTTCTCAATGTTGGAATGAAAAGATTCAGCCTTGGAACCCTGTTGAAAATCCATTTAAAAAACATCAGAGCTACTGGAGCGAAGCTTTGGTATCTAGTTTTAAACGTTAGATAATTTTAATATAAAATAAAATTTAAATCATTATCCTAGAATTTTTTTTACAATATATTAGTTTAAAATGGAAATCTATTTATTATATTTTATTTTCAAAAATGTAAAGAATGTTTATTTTTTAATAAATTTTAATTTTTAACAGATTTTTTTCTTACAGTAGTCTTGGGTATTTAGATTGTGTAATATTTTGTGTATGTATTTCATAGTGTTCCTATTTTTTCTTTTCTAGTAGATTTTATATGCTAATATTATTAAATCTTTTATGGTTCAGGTATTGATAAAGGCCGCGGTTTTAAGTACTTTTCAGTGAGATTTAAATTTTTTTTTTTTTTTTTTTTTTTTTTTTTTTTGAGAAATAAGTATTAAATTTTTCTCATTATAAAGGAATGTTTTGTTTTTTTCAGGCATGCTTTTAAATATAGAATATTTGAAGAAAAATACTAGTATTTATTAGAATGAGTTTAAAAATTTTCTTTCGATCGTTATGAACATTCTCGTTGAAAACCAAAAGTTTTGGTACTTGATTTTGTAGAATTTGTAATTTATACCTTATAGAACTGATTGAAAGCTGCAGCTGGTGGAATGAAAAGTTGTAAGAGCTTTGTTTTATTTTATAAAATGTTTGAAAGATATTAAAAAAAATACGCGAGCACAAATTAAACATTTTGTCTACCTCTATCTCTCGGCAACAAAGTTTCTGCATATGAATGGAAATTCATTCCTACAATCAAAATTTTCAAAATTCTTTGTTGCTTTATTAATGGCTATGCATTTTTCTTCTCCCATTCGGATGTATGTTCTTGAACTAACATTCCTAATCTAAAAACAAGAACAAAAAAACAAAATTGGTTTATATCCATAATTGTTCAATCGTTCGCGAAGTAGTTCCCTAGGAAGAGAATAAGAGTCTATATTATGTACAATGTTAGTAAGCAAAAAAATTTTCATATTGGAAAGTTTTAATTAAAATGTGAAAAT
>SEYY01021807.1:65000-69436 GCA_009176605.1 Armadillidium nasatum
TTTATTTTTCAGACAACCATATATAGTTGGAAAGATTATCATAAAGGATTTTAGCAAGAAGTGTAGAATAAAACGTCAAACAGCTAGAAATTTAAGTCAAAAGGTAGGTAACGATATAACCATTTAAAATGAAATATTAGTAGTAGATATTTTTAGTGTAGTTTTTAATTTTAAGTTAATTCTCTTCATTGCCTTGTCAGTGACATCTCAACAAGGACGCCATTGTATACCTACAGTTGGCAATTTGTTGAAGTAGTTACTAAAAGGGAATGAATAGAATCTATTTTTTGATTGGTGGAAGGAAAGGTAATTTCTTCTTAAGGGCCCCAAATAAAGCGTCTTTGGCCCCCCACAAGTTTTAAAATTTAATATTCATTTTTAATTTTTTTTTTTTAAATGCTGATAATTTATATATTTTCAGATCCGTTTGCTTTCTCTCTCCATAGTGAAGATGGTTGATTTTCATTTATCTACAAACTCCAGAGAGATATTGGATTTAAAATAAAAATTTAGTAATACATAGATAAATTTTCGTCTTCTTTTCCTTCTTCACTATTTATCAAGAAATTGCATCTCCACAAATCCTGTAAATAAAATAGAAAATTAAGAGATTAAAAATGATTACGTTGTTTATATAAAAAAAGATAGTAACTGAAAAATACTCACATCGTATGTAACAATTACTGAAAATTTTTTAATAACTTGTCACCGTCGGAATAAAATAACCATTTCAAACCCTTGAGGTAGCGAACATTTTTCGTCACTTTTTACCCAATTATGTTTTTGAAATAAAATTTTCAATTTTCACAACAAAGATCAAACTTGGTACATCAACATAATTGGTGGACGATACAGATTTTTGCATTCGTGTATAATTTCTGTAGGGGGTATGGTTTGGGAGATAATCCACCTCAACTTCAAAAGGCCCCAGTTCAAAATTTGCTTAACTAATTTTTTTCAGAAAAGGTAGTTGAATGATGTAGAAACATTTTCATCTAAGGGTTTTTTTTTTTTATTCAATCGCTCCTTTATGAATTTTTTTCCAAATTTTTAGAAAATAAAAATCATGAAGGAGTGATTGAATCAAAAACAACCCTTAAATGAAAATGTTTCTACATCATTCAACTACCTTTTCTGAAAAAATTAAAAAAGTTGAGCAAATTTTGAACTGGGGCCTTTTGAAGTTGAGGTGGATTATCTCCCAAACAATACCCCCTACATAAATTTTACAAGAATCTGTATCGTTCCCAATTATGTTGATTTACCAAGTTTGATCTTTGTTGTGAAAATTAAAAAATTTATTTCGACCAAATGTCCACTCCCCCTTAATGAAAAATTGTTAATAACTTACCTCATTCTGAAAAAAATCTCCTCCATCTCAAACTCTTGTCTGCAGGAACTGAATTTGATGATACTTCCTTATGAGAAAGAATGTTTGTCTGCGAAACCAGTACAAAATGGAACGTTTTGCGAGCTCCAAAACATCAATTTCAAACATTTTTCTGTGTCTAGTTTGTTTTTACTGACATCAGGAGAAAAACTATGATTTTAATATTTTTGAATGGATGTCAAAATGACCTCAAAATTAAATTCTACATATTAAATTCTCATTAACGTTATCTAAAATCCTTTGGAGGTGAATTTATTATGGCTACCTCCTTCAGTAACTATAATCGTCCAAGCCTCTTTTTTTTTCATTTCATTTTGGGTTTGGACAGTACTGAGTATTGCTGGCAAATATAAAAATTCAAGATATGTTAGATAATGTACCTTTATGTATGGTATAATTTTCAAGGTTTTTTGACATTTATTCTAAAATTTCCAATTCATGTTTTTCTTCAATGCTAATACAAAACAAACGGAAACACACAAACCTGTTCGAAATCAGTATTTTAGAATACACAAAATGCTGCAGCTTCTCTCTTATCTGACGTTAATCTGTTGAAAATAAAGAATATTAAATGCAATTTTAAATCCATTCCAACAAATACTGGTTAACAATTTCCGTCTACCGTGGCTCAAACGGTAGTGATTGACTCACGTGCTTGAGGGCGCCGGTTCGATCCCACTTCGGGATCCTAGGTATATACTACCTAGAAAAGTTCCTCTCCTCGAATAGGGCAATGCCCGTGAGATGTGAACATTTTTTTATATAAAAAAAATAAAACTTTAGATTTACAAGTGTAATCGAACCCAATCTATTGGATACAAGAATGTGAGCGGGATCACTTTCATTATCATGATTTCTAAGGCAACGGTTTCTATTTCTTTTTTTTAAAATGCTCAAGATTTTATATCACTTCTATTACTCCTTTAAACTGTGTATGGAAAGTGATAAAGGAAACAAACTTCTCTGGACGAGTGCTTTCTGCATTAACACTCTGGTCTCTTTCACTGCATAAGTGATAGTCGAATCAATTGTTTGTACACCCAATAAAGAATGGTACCGTCAGCTTGTGAGAATGCACCATGGGGCCAGACTATTTTTATACAATCATTACTGCACGCCTGTTGCCTCATTTTTGTTAAGTATTTATATTTAAAATATGAATTTCAAATCATTTGCCTTTTATTGTCATCTCTATACAGACGCTATGGAAGTATCAACATATTTCAGTAAAAAGTTCTCATTAACATATAAGTTGATGGAAAAATGGGTAATAAATAGCCTGCATCCTATTCCATAGATCTAAAATGGGTTCTTCAACTACTAGTTTGAATTATAAGCAAATATTCCTCAGTACAATTAACTCTTGACTGTATAGACATCTTTAAACAAACTTGCACTTTGAACTTTTTCTTTTACCATGAGAAGGTCTACCATTCAATTTGGCGGATTGGAATACTAATTGTGTAGCATTTTCTTAGACTACAACAGTTTCTTCCGCCTTTTATATCTAATATTAGCAAAACTATCCATTCAAGTAAAAAAATTAATCGATCCTTTCTAGACTTCATTAACCACAGAAGCCCAAAAAGGGAAGCATTGCAAAAATTTTGCTTGTTTGATATTGGTGTAATACCGTGGCATAAAGGTAGAGATATTAACTCACGTGCTTGAAGATTCTGGTTCAATCCCTCATGCGAATTCTAAGAAGAAATTTGGTAGAAATTTTCCCTCCTTGATAGAGCAAACGATATTTCTGTAAAAGTACTGAAAAATATATGCATTAAAACTTAAAGTTGGTCACCGAGAAAATCATATTTTTGAACACGTCTAAAAATTGCCATTTCTCACCCACAGAACCTTCAGAAGTTCTTTTCCAACGTAATAGTTTATTGGGGCCACCACCTTTCCCTTCTCTATACTTCCACATATCTAAATTGATTAAACACAAGTTTAAATTATTTGTTTCACCTTAGTCATATCAGAAACTTATATTTTAAGTGTCGTAATAAGCCTCTTGACACATTGCGACTTTTTGTGTTCAGGTAGAAAAACTCGGGCATATTTTACCCCAACTAGTTCATGTTTATGTTTCAAGACAAACAATATTTACTGCATACTAATTTATATCCAAAATGGATTACCATATTGTTACAGATACCTTTCTCTTTTCATCTTATCCTTGAGGTGGAGGCGAATTTTACTTGCTTCTCTCTTACAAACGAAAAATTATTCAATGTACACCAGTTTTCTCGCCTAATAGTTCCTTTCTAACTCCTAAAAGGTATTGCCATTTACAGTTGTAATACAGAGCGTCCAGTTAAAGTCCTAGATTAACTGTTATAACAAATGTGTTGGTGTTTCGTTATACATTATCAAAAAAAAAACATTTAAAGGTTGAGAACAGGAAATATTTCAATAATAATAAAAAATAAAATAGAAATTTTTTTTTTAAAATTTTTTTTTTTAAATTTTTTCAAATTTAAAAAAATCATGATTTTTTTTAAAATTTTTTTAGTTACTAGTTTTTTTTTTTTTTATTAGTAAGCTTATTCGCCTAAGTAATAATTAATAAGTAAATATAATTAGTTAATTAGCTTAATTTAAGAAGGTTATTTAAATTATAATTTTTTTAAAAAAAAAAAATTTTTTTTTTTTTATATGAAAATGACGAAAATTCGACTGATAGAGCCAATTCACTGTATTTAAATTTTAAAGAAAACAAGTAAATATATTATATTATTATTTTTAAGAATATTTTATGGTTCTGAGATATTATTTAATTTTTCTTACTATATTAAATAAAAAAAAAATTTATTTTTAGTCGGAAACTCAGCGCTTGACCAAATTTTGAGAAAAATAAAACATTAATTTCTATAATTAGAAGATAATTAAATAGAGACAATTAGAACTTTGAATAGAATATTAAATGTAAGATAAATTGGTCAGATAAAAAAATTATTAAAAAAAAAAAAAAAAAAAAAAAAAAGATTTTGTGGTAGATTGCTGAATTGACACATTTCAATCCTAACTCTTTTTATTCTCTTTT
>SEYY01021808.1:5000-10000 GCA_009176605.1 Armadillidium nasatum
TTTCTGATATATGATATGGATCAAATTTACTATCTATCTATCTATCTATCTATCTATCTATCTATCTATCTATCTATCTTCTATCTATCTATCTATATATATATATATATATATATATATATATATATATATATATATATATATATATATATATATATAGTATATATATATATATATATATATATATATATATATATATATATATATATATATATATATATATATATATATATATATATATATATATATATATATATACGCAGAATGACCCACTGATACTTGTTTCGGTTTTAAAGTTTAAGGATGCGGGACATACGCAGAGGTTATCATGCATGTACCCAACTACGTTTTCCAACTTCCATGCAGAAAAAGGTAGTAACTATAATTGGAATTGGAATAATTAGGAGCCATAAATTACAGAACTGAATTTACTTTCGTTTTTCCTTTTGTACAGTTGTTCACATTCTTTCCTCTTCGATTAGGGGCAGCACTTTTGAAGAGCATTTTGTTTTCCGCACTGTTTAGAGGATAATTTGTTTTGTATTAATCTAGTAATCATTTACCTGTTTCTTTCTACATTCTTATTCCTTCACATTTGATGCATACATTTTATTTGTGACTTTATGTGCATTTGTTATTATTAAAAGCATTGAGAAATTCACTGTTGCCATATTACATGGCAACAAAATTTGAACACTAATTTTTTTTTTTTTTTAAATAGGACTAACTAAATATAGATCTTACAGAATAATTAGATTCAAAGTATATATATATATATATATATATATATATATATATATATATATATATATATATATATATATATATATATATATATATATATATATATATATATATATATATATATATATATATATATTTATTTTTTGATTGCATTATTTTTTTTTCAGTAATTCTTTTTTTTTTTTATGTATCAAGTTCAGCTTTTTATTCACTTTTAAAAATAAAAGAAGGTAAGAAATAATTTTTTTTTATAATTTATAATAAATTTTTAATTTATTTATTATTAGTTTAATACGAACTCAGGTTATCAAACTTATAAAATCACACCAAATTCATAAAGTCTTTGAGTTCAAATTCGCGTTTTTGGAACAAGTTTTGGTTATAAACCAAGAACTAAAAATTAGTTTTCCATTTATTGAGACAAGAGAAAAATATTTAATGACAGTTTTCATACTTGTAAAGATGAAACCTATTTGCATAAGAAATTTTTAGCAACGTATGACACATTACAAGTTCAAATTTTAGGGTATCATTCTTCAACTCCTGTTCACTTGCATATGACAAAGCATATTAGAATTTAAGAAGTCTAACGATATATAACAGATAATCATTATCTATTGCACACTTGTAAATATAATTAAATTCAATGTTTTAAGATTATTCCTAGAGAATATAATATAGTAGGTTTCCCAGAGGATGGAATCTCATCAAATTCTTTGGTAAAACGCATGAATTTTCTCGGCTTCATTTTGCCGTTTCTTAACCAACGTATCGTCAGTTTCCGAAGCACAGGTAGTTTTATTTCACTTAAGTCGTTTTTATGGAAAGGTTCGAATCCATTAAGGAAATTAATTAATTTCCATTAATTTGATTATTAAATATCTAAGTTTATATTAGGTACAGATAAAAGAAAGAATTAGATTATTATTAAAAAAATGAACAAAATTCTATTATAATATTTTTTATGCAGTATATATTATAAGAAAAACAGTTGAATAAATTAACAAATGAGAAAATAGCAAAAAATATTTCTTTTAAAATAAATATTTTATTTCATTTTTTATTTTTTTTTTAATATTTATTTATATATTTTTAACGAAAACAGTTTTTATTTCCACCTATCTATTTTCCTAAATCTCTGATTTACTCACCCGTCCTTTTTGATGGAAAATTAGAATGAGAAAATCATTATTTCATAAAAGAAAACTTCTTCAAATATTTAAGGAAAATTTCAAAGATTTTTCAAAGGAATTTTTATAATACAATTAATACATCTTTGATTTTATACTTTGAGATTTGAAAGAATATATATATATATATATATATATATATATATATATATATATATATATATATATATATATATATATATATATATATATATATATATATATATATATATATATATATATATATATATATATATATTATAGACAGTGTAACATTAACCGTAAAGCACCAGGAAATTGAAAGCAAGAAAAAGGAACAGTCCAGTTTTTGTCATTACTATTTGTGGAGGCAAGAATGGTAATTTCATATATATATATATATATATATATATATATATATATATATATATATATATATATATATATATATATATATATATATATATATATATATATATATATAGCATATATATATATATATCCACCGGTGGGAGAAGGCCGGATCCCTACCAATTTCCACCGGAGAATATAAATATTCTATGTTGGTCGCTGGAGGCCGACATGCCCAGATACACGGCGTTTGAAAGTGTGCAAATCAAAGGAAGTTTGGAAAACAGATAAAAGGAAAGTGTTTCAGACTTTACCAGTAGAGTATATATATATAGGGATATGAGTGAGCATAGTGGTTCAGTTTGGAGTCTGGCAGTTGAACAGAGAAAAGATAGGAATGTGTAGAGAGGAGTGTCGCACGAGCTCTTCTCAATGGAGGAGATATACAATGAAAGAGTTCAGTGTTTTTAGAATTTAGAATTGAAAATCCGTAAAGAAGTGGGATCGGCGTCAGAGTCTGAGTTGAAATGAAATTGATTTTTATGTCTGTTTCTGAACTTGCAGCCGTGGTAGCAAAATATCATTTAATCCCATCTATAGCTAGTTATCAAAATTTGGCTTGAATTTATTTGTAAAAATTTTTAATTTCTTTATTCTTTTTTATTTCAAAGAAAAGAATTCTTCAACAGAGAAAGACATTAAGAGGCAAATTGAACAAGCTTATGTACTCATCAAGTCTGCCGTTCTTCTCACCCAAAAACTATTACGGTAAGATGTATATTCCATTGGTACTCACTTGACAATATAAATTACTGGTTATTCAAGCGATCTCACTCTCTAGAGAGGAAACAAGAATTTAAGAAATGTAACCTTTTTTCGATGATTTTTTAAGCTAAAGAAAAGACTTCCATTACAAAAAGTCTTTTTAATATTCATTATATAGAATTTCTTAAATACTTCAAGATTCATTTATTTGATTTACATGTAATTAAAAGTTCATAACACGCGAAAAAATGAAAAAAAAGAGTTTATTATTTCCAGTGTCATAATTATAGATAGAGTAGTGAAATATTTGATCAGAAACCGTCAAATAATGTCATTGCTCACTATTAGCCAAGCACAACATGACGACACAGTTTCTTATGTCGTACGTAACAAGTCAAAAAATATTTAGAATTTTTAAATAATGAATAAGTCCTTTATTATAATTTAGATTATCTTTTAATTTTTCCATGAATTTCCTTATTAAAATCTAAAATGATAGGAAATAAATAAAAGAGCAAAATAAAATGGAATTTTTTATATTTAATTTAATTTCCAGTATTTGTCCTTAAGCTCGCAGCGCTCCCTCTCCATGCCTTGTTGGTGTGTTTAAAGTGAATAATTATTTTTTACTTCCAAACACTGTTAAAAATATACCTATAGAAAGGTTAAATATCATATTTTTGTAGTTGAAAGCATTTTAAGGAACAAGTTCAAAACCAAAACTTTCCAGTGAAAAGAAATTTTTTAATTTTCTCGATCAACAGCAAACACAAAATAATTCATTTGCAAAAGCAATATTAACAACCATTGGCCAAACGTGGTTAAATATCTTTTCAAATCCTTTTTCCTAATGTTGACACAGTCCCTATTCTATAGTTGATAATGAAATTGAAACATCTGACCAATTTGGGAAACTATTTTAATTTGGATGTAATACAATAATCATTCTTAAAATTAGTATTATAAAAAATAGATGAATTTCAAACGTTTTAGTCTATTTTTCATGAAAATATATTTCGAATTAACTACCAAGAATATTTAGCCCTAAAAGTTGTGTTGATAAAGTCACGGTCATTGTCATGACGTCACCACCATCTACAATTCTGGGATAAAAACGCCTTAATTCATCCTTTTTAATCGGATGACATAGAATGGGTGAGATTGAACATAACGTAATTTAAGTCGATATTGTATTTATCAGTTTTATTAAAATA
This sequence comes from Armadillidium nasatum, assembly GCA_009176605.1. Taxonomy (NCBI): domain Eukaryota; kingdom Metazoa; phylum Arthropoda; class Malacostraca; order Isopoda; family Armadillidiidae; genus Armadillidium; species Armadillidium nasatum. The sequence goes on from SEYY01021808.1 coordinate 9,223, forward strand.
TTTGCCAATTGTTATATCTTTACTATAGAATAGCATCCAAAATGACATCGGGATTTAAAATAATTTAAGCCGATGAAAATTTTAATAATAAAATATTTAAAATTTTATTTTTAAAGAAAAGCGTATACTCTTTTTGAAAAAATATATCAATGAAAGAAGGAAAAATCAAAGTAAATGCTGTAGATGATTAACCAAAAAAAAAAAATAAAATAATAAAGCTATAGATAAAATATTAATATAGTCATTGAAATCAATAAACGTAGAGTTCTAGTAAACAACGATAAACTTTTAAAAAGAAAATTATTACTAAAATAATCAGCCTAACAAAAATATTTTATAAAATAATTCATATTGTCCATTGCCTTTAGACATAGTATAAAATTGTAACTGTCTAAATATAGGAACGGAAATAACAACTATTTATATTTTAATAACCCAAAAAAATATATTTTATATCAAAGGGCTTGGAAATGAAAAGTGAAGACAAAGTGATTACTGATATTAGAACTATATTTATAAAACTTTTCTGAAGCCTTTGTTACTTGCTAAATTTATGAATTTTTTTCAGATTCGTTATATTAGTTAATGATGATAGTCTTTACAATATTCTTCTCGCAAAACTGAATCAATGGCCAGAAAAAATTAGACTCAAAATTTTCTTTAGAAAAGGAAAAAATCTGGTATCCCGACACAAGGGAATTTCATAGAAAATGTTTCGATTATGTGCGACGGAAAGACTGTTTCTTTTGAAAGTACTTCCTTCAGTAGATTCAGTTGT
>SEYY01021808.1:22500-35000 GCA_009176605.1 Armadillidium nasatum
GATAAATATTTCTCCACAAATCAAAGTTTCTTGAGAAAAAGGTTATATTTATCTAAAACCTTTCTCGACTTTTATCAGATACTCTTTATGGAAAATTGTTTTACATAAAAGACGTTATTAGAAACAATTGATAAGGACAGTAAATGTGATCTTTACAACCTATAATAATTTTTTTTCTTTTTTATATATATATATATATATATATATATATATATATATATATATATATATTATATATATATATATATATATATATATATATATATATATATATATATATATATATATATATATATATATATATATATATATATATATATATATATATATATATATATATATAGAGAGAGAGAGAGAGAGAGAGAGAGAGAGAGAGAGAGAGAGAGAGAGAGAAATCTCAAAATAAGATTCAAATATTCAATATTTTTGGGAGTATAGGAATTTAAATTTGATAATGTATTAAACACAACATTAAATAAACCATAAATATAAAGTAAAAGTTTTCCCTTTAAATAAATTTTCATTTACCATAGAGAATGTAAATTGGGAAACATTTCTAAAGATTCAATTGCTCTTTTAAAATATTTCTTACACATAAAAGCAATATACGTTACTATAGGAATATATTAAGAAATATTTTTATTTCAATAATACTTTATGCACAATCCATTCCAACAAATAAAAATAAAATAAAATGTCAAAAACGACAATCTATATAATAATAAAAAAATGTTAATATAGCAGCCATTAACCAATCCTTTAATTAAGAAAGCATTAAGTTTGGTGCAAAGATGCTTTGGCTGAAAGCGAGATTTCTTCAAGGCTCAGTAATGTAAAGTCTCTCTAAAACCTAGAAAGATCTCGTTGAGTGTTTATAAATGTTAATTTCCGTTATTGCAGGTTCTCAAGGGAAACTTGTAAATGTATACAAATTATTTTCTCAAGGCTCACAAAGTTCCTAAAGGAGATTTTTTAATAGAGGGCTAAGATTCATTGAAATTTAAATTATTACTTAACTTTTTTTATTCTATCCTCTTTCTGATCTTACAGTGTCAGAAACAAAATTTATATATATACTATATATATATATATATATATATATATATATATATATATATATATATATATATATATATATATATATATATATATATATATATATATATATATATATATATATATATATATGTAGGCCAGTTTGATTTTGAAGATGATGTTAGTAAAGATTACATTGATAAAAGCAATCCAGTGTTTGTTATTACTATTTGTAAGAGTTTAACAGTAATTATATATATTATATATATATATATATATATATATATATATATATATATATATATATATATATATATATATATATATATATATATATATATATATATATATATATATATATATATATATATATATATATATATATATATATATATATATATATATATATATATATATATATATATATATATATATATATATATATATATATATATATATATATATATATATATATATATATCTTTATTGAGCTACTTTAGTTTTTCTTTAAATCTTGGTATTCTACACTTCGATGGACGTATCAAAATTTCCTGTCGATTTATAGGAACTGTTGCAGCGACCTCCACTCGTCTTTTAAATCTATAAATAATGGTGTTTCAAAAGGGCCCGCTACATCCCTATTCTTCCTGGTTTCCATTAATTTATGTCATTTCATTGCATTGACAACCCCACCCTTCATTGCTCTTTTCATTTCAATAGGCACTCTCTCATTAGTAAGTTATGTTAAGAGGTTGAGCTTGAGGATCTTGACTTCTCTTCTTTCTCGTGTTTCTGACCAAGACAGAAAAATCTTCGAGATTTTTAACGTTCTAAAGCTCAATTTCTTTTAAATATCTTTTTGACGTAATCTTCAGCTCAACAACATTTGAAAAACAAAAAAATCTTTATCTGTGTTTGATATTTTGGGAATCTTCGTTTCTATGATCGCATAATTTTACTTTGAAAACAAGCTTCTAAATTTCTTCCGAACTTATTCATACTATCACAGTTTCTTGCTATGTAGAGGGATATGGAGAGGATATCATGTATTTGGTGTGGTTCCACTCAACATTTTTTTTTTATGGATTTTCTCCTTCCGAAATATTCAGCTCTTAACATCTCTTCTCAATTTCAATATCTTTATTGCTATCGAGTTTGCTATTTCAGCCTTCTTTTTACTATTGCTATACAACAATCACTGCTCTTCTGAATCGTTCATTCTTGGATAATGTAATAATAACTTTTCTGACGATATTCTACTTACATAATTACTCTTGGAATAAGGAAGTCTATGTCTTTTCGTCCTCCAACTCTCTCTCTCTCTCTCTCTCTCTCTCTCTCTCTCTCTCTCTCTCTCTCTCTCTCTCTCTCTCTCTCTCTCTCTCTCTATATATATATATATATATATATATATATATATATATATATATATATATATATATATATATATATATATATATATATATATATATATATATATATATATATATTATATATATATATATATATATATATATATATATATATATATATATATATATATATATATAATATATATATATATATATATATATATATATATATAATATATATATATATATATATATATATATATATATATATATAATATATATATATATATATATATATATATATATATATATATATATATATATATATATATATATATATATATATATATATATATATATATATATATATATATATATATATATAATATATATATATATATTATATATATATATATATATATATATATATATATATATATATATATATATATATATATATATATATATATATATATATATATATATATATATATATATATATATAAATACAAATCAAATCTCCATCTTCGTCCTCTGAGGCGAGCTATATAACTCGTCTTTCCTCACAATCTCACCTTTCCTCTTCCTAACTATTTTCTTCATGTCCTTATACTTAATACATATCTTTTCTTTTTATCTTTATATATCTCAAAAATAATATTTTTTCCTTCTTCTTTTCAGTATTCTCAAAAATATTTTGTTCATTTTAATGGATTACAATTTTGAAACAATTCCTTAATTTGGCATTTAAGAAAATGTATTTAATTCTTAATTCATTTATGCCTTTAAATATTTTTTTACTTATCCTTGTTTTTTTTTAAGGCTAAATTTTATTTATTTATTTTTAAAGGGAATGCTACTCTTCAGGTCGATGTTCAAAGACAATTTGAACAAGCTTTTGTGCTTCTTAAATCTGCTGCTCTTTTCACCAGCAAAGTCTTAAGGTAATTCACACACACACAAACACACACGCATATATATATATATATATATATATATATATATATATATATATATATATATATATATATATATATATATATATATATATATATATATATATATATATATATATATATATAATATATATATATATTAAATTTTTTTTTTTTTTTAAAATATTAAAAAAAATTATTTAAATGATTAATATTTTCATTAATTTTATTAAAAGATATATTTGTAAAAGATTTATTTTATCATTAATAAATTCTAATTTTTTCGAATATCTTAATAAACAAAACTGTTCAAAAATGAAATATTTGTCAATTAAAAATAATTAAATGATATTTAAATGTCTGTTTGAGTGAATATTTAACCATTTCAGGTTCATCGTAATTGTTAATCATGAAGACATATTTAAAGAACTCATTGCGAAGATCGAAGACTGGCCTGAAAGAATTAGACGTAATATTATTCTCGAACAAAAGGACATTTGGTTTCCAGATAGAGACTTCGAAAAACTCTTTCGTTTATGCTCAACAGAACGACTTTTTCTTGTGGAAAATCTTCCTGACGAAGATTCTGTTATTTACCTTGACACAGACACGATGTTTTTACATCCACCTGAGAATTTGTGGGCAGAATTTTTAAAATTTAATTCAATTCACGTGTTCTGGAATGTCTCCTAGTTTATATTTTTACAGTCCGGATAACCCTAGAGTAAATATGATACCTAACTTTATTGCATAATGGTTGCTAATCTGTTTGCCTTTGAATGTAAATTATTTAAAAAACTAACAAAAATATTCTGTTTAAATTAAAAACTTCTTTCTAAGCTTTTGAAGGTTGAAGAAATAATGATAAAGACGTACTATATTTATTACTTAATTTAAAGATTCCTGTCTATGGACAATCTGGAGTCAATGCAGGAGTGTGGATGATGAACTTAACGAGAATGAGACACTTTCCAGGAGGATGGATAAACACCTGCATAAATGTCACCAACGAATATCGGTCAAAATTACTTCTTGGCGATCAAGATATTGCGAATGTTATATTTAATAGGGTGAGTTTTTTTATGTGTTTTTTATGCTTACTCTGTGGGTATAACATGCCTCTACTGTAGCATAGGATAAACAAGTCCATCTGTGCAGAAACATAATAAAAACAGTTAAATAAAAATAGCTGTTTGATTAAAGATATTCGTTAATACAAATCCAGTTTAATATAGTTATTCAAGTCAATGACTTTTTTTTTTTTTTAAATTTTTCAGCATTTTTATTTATATAGAATATGATTTCATTAGTTCATTGTTTAACGTTAAAAAGGTGAAAGGAGCTAAAATAGAGCTAAAATCATGCTAGTGAACTTAAACGACTAAAAATAATTTAATAATTATCTTACTTCTCTTCACTTACTGTTATATATTAAAAATTTACATATATATATTATATATATATATATATATATATATATATATATTATATATATATATATATATATATATACTATATATATATATTTACTACTTTCTGCAGCCGACACCACCCTGCATCATGCGGGATATGGTGCTGAGTATATATATATATATATATATATATATATATATATATATATATATATATATATTATATATATATATATATATATATATATATATATATATATATATATATATATATATATATATATATATATATATATATATATATATATATATATATATATATATATATATATATATATATATATATTATATATATATATATATATATATATATATATATATATATATATATATATATATATATATATATATATATATATATATATATATATATATATATATATATTATAGAATTCTGAGTTCCTGTATGAGCTTCCATGTCGCTGGAATTACAGAGACAATATTTGTCACATTAACAAACATCCATGCAAAAGAATAGAAATCACTGGAATTTATTTACTACATGGAAATGCAATGTATTTCTACAAGGATCACAATCAGAAATTTAAGGTAATAATTTTGTCCTATTATTAACTTAAATAAATGTGAGCAATAGGTAAACTTGGAAATTTTTATGTACTGTCATCAGAAATTCGTTGGTAGTTATATATATATATATATATATATATATATATATATTATATATAATAATATATATATATATATATATATATATATATATATATATATATATATATATATATATATATATATATATATATATATATATATATATATATATATATATATATATATATATATATATAATATATATATATAATATATATATATATATATATATATATATATATATAATATATATATATATATATATATATATATATATATATATATATATATATATATATATATATATTACACGAGTATAATAAATTATATATAAAATATATATAAACGAGTATAATAAATTTAATATACTATACTTATCTTTACAGGTGATGTTTAATGAGTTTTTAAATTTTGATGTCAATCGCCCTTTAATAGAACTCCTTTGGTCCATAAGATCATCTTTAAGGAAAATTAAATATTCAAAAAATACGTCAAGGTGTTTGAGACTTTCAATTATTGATGACATGCTTTCCAAAAGCTTATCAAACTTTATTTTTATGAAAAATTAATATCATATATATTCGTATATATATTATATATATATATATATATATATATATATATATATATATATATATATATATATATATATATATATATATTATATAATATAAATATATATAAAAAAAATAAATATATATATATATATATATAAAAAGTTACCATAAGAATACAAATAAAGTGAAATAAACGGAAAAGATTTTTTTTTATTAAAGACTAAAACTATAAGACTAGATTACCTGCCACCTCTTAGAGTTGCTAGGTGCTGTTTTATTTAATATAACCATAGACTATAACGGTATACGATTGACATTTTAAATTATTCAAAATATTTAAAATTAAAACTTCTCAAGCTCGCAGTATAACTTTTGAAAAATTATGCAAAATCAATCACCTATCACAATTATCTTTATTCTTTAACAAATTATAAAAGTATTTACTATAAATTATCCTTAATATTTATCATGGAACAAAATGTAAATCTTTCCTCTTTTTGTGTCAATTTATTCCAAACTTATTTCTTTATTTATGTACAAATTATATATCAATATATATATATATATATATATATATATATATATATATATATATATATATATATATATATATATATATATATATATATATATATATATATATATATATATATATTCTATATGTTAAATAATATAATTATTTCCCCCTTTTTTTAACTACTCTATATCACAGTCCCTCGAACATGGACTTAAGTTTAATTTCCTCAAATATCTCTAGTGAGTTTGATGACGAGCTATTTGAGCTTGATGATGTTGAGCTGTCTGATGAAGAGGTATCCGAAGAGAAAGAACTGTCCCCTGATGAATTTCATTTCATATTTTTTTTTCTGAATCTAAGGTCTTAATTGATGATTCTTTGATTTCTTCTTCGTTTTCTTCTGAATTTTTTTTTATTTATTTTTATTTATTTTTTTTAAATTATTTTTTAATTGTTTTTTTTTTCTTTTTTCTTTCATTTCCTTTAATAAAAGGTTATTTAGATCTTCTTTGGGTTTTGCAATTTCCTCTTACTTCTAATACGTTTAGTTTATTTATTTAAATTTTACTCGCCTGAAAATTTGTTGATTCTTTTCCTATTTCTAGACTTGTTATTAATTCTCTTTGATTTAATTCTTTTCTTGGTTAGAACAAGCTTTCACTGCTTCTGTTGTTTTAATATAATTTCTAGTTCTTTAATATCATCATCATTTGTTATTCTATAGAATTTATGTTCTCTGGTTTCTAATACATAAAACATAGTATTCCCTTTTATTTAAAAGTTTATGGACATTGTCCAGAACTTATTCGACTGTCAAACTAAATTTATTGATATAAGTTAATAAAAATTATTTCTACCTTTTCTCTCATTAAATATTTTTCATCAATTTTATTGTTTAAATTTTATATAATCTGTTGTCTATTAATTAAAAACTTTAAATTTAAGTGCCAGGTTATACCGTTTTTAACACTTTTAATTAACAGTCTGACCGGTGCATCAACGGATATTAAATTTAAATAAATATTGTCACCTATCTTTTAACTCAATTTTCAGAAAATCTATAAAATAAAAAAATAAATTAGAAAACAATGTTCAACCTATTGTGTCATGAATTGACAAATACATTAACTAAAAAAAACATTAAAATTAACAATAAACCATTCCGTAATAGAGTGAAACTTGGCGCCATCATCACCCTAGTTCTTTTCGCGAATTTACCCTAAATGATACGTAGTTAAGATTTAACTCGGTAAATTTTAGCAATAACCTTGCTCCTCGAGATACAATGAGAACGACTTGGATTAACTTTTTCCATTCACTGCCGTTGCAACAGTTTCCTCACAAAACATAATTACATAATTCCTTTGGATTTTACTGTTTACCTCTACAATTCATAACATTTATTTTTTCCAAAGCCATCATTTTCATAATGTAATATTCATGAATAAAATTTAATTTATTTTCAAACAATTTATTCTCTTTAAAAGAATTTTAATATGAAAAATACTAAAATTAAACTTATAATATTTTTGAGTTTATAATACAAATGGTCTCCTTTGTATTCTCTCAGTCTTTGAACAGGTCCTTTTGATCAAATAATAATCCTTATTATTTGATCTTAAATAATAAGGATTATGATTGTTGTTACTATTGTTACAATTATCATCATTATTATTAATGCTATTATTATTATTATTATTATTATTATTATTATTATTATTATTATTATTATTATTATTATTATTATTATTATTATTATTATTATTATTATTATTATTATTATTATTATTATTATTATTATTATTATTAATTATTATTATTATTTTATTATTATTATTATTACTATTATTTTGATGCGTTCTTATGGGAAGCTATTATAATATCGTTGTCAGAACCCGAGTCTGAATCGTGAGGTTCTAAATCGATTTCTCATGTCGGTAAATCATTGCTGTTTCTTTCATTATTGTTTTGAATTATTTAATTCCATATATGGAAAATTACGTGGTTTTATTCTGCTGACATGCACATTCTCTTCTCTTTCATATTTTTCCTAAATAAGTTTTATCACATAAGCTGCGTTAAGAAACTGAGCAAATCTAAGTGTATCACTGGCTTTTAAGCTGATTGCGTTTTTTTCTCAACTTACAGTGAACGTGACGTCATAGTTCTGTACTGACGACATATTTTTATTTATTCGGTATGGCCCAATCCTTCTTAGGTTTTAATTTGCTTCATTTACCCGAACAGTAATTATTTTTAAATAAAACTAAATTTCCTATTTTAAAATTTTTATAATTTTGAGGCCGAAAATATCTTTGCTGTTTATTTTGATTTTCATTGTGGATATCATATGTTTTATTGTACAGTTCCTTCATGTTTGAAATCAAATTTTGTTTATAATTACAAGTTTCTGGGGAATATAATTTTGCTTTATTTATTAAGTTGGATAAAGGTAAGGTTGCTTCTCTTCCAAAGAATATAAAGAATGGAATTTCGTGGATGCCTGAGTGGAAGGAGGTATTCAAAGCAAAAGTTACAAACGATAAGTAGTCTTCCCATTCACTGAGAGGACAATTTTCTAATGTAGAAGCAATGGCGTTTTTTTGTGCTTTGGTTACTTCTTTTTATGTAGAGGATTACTTTTGGGATGGAAGGCTGCAGTATAGGTTATAAAGATTCCAAACATTTTTAAACAACTGGGAATGAAAAAACTGTGCTCCGTTATCAACAGTAATATGGAGTAGAGCTGAAAATTTATTCACATAATTAATCAAACAGTAACAATAGTTTCTTTCTATATATTAGATATAGGATAGGTTTGAATGAAGCTGGAAATATGATCTATTAGCAAGATTACAAATTTAATACCCTTGCTTGATTCTGGTAAGGGTCCCATTATATCTATACCAATCCAAATTCCAGGTGAGTTAACTAAACTATAATTTTGAAGAGGGGCTTTAATATTTTTATAAGGAGATAATTTTTGGCAAGTTAAACAATTATTTATATATTTCTTTATATCGTGGGTCATATTTGACCAAATCTACACCCGTCGTGGCCCCTTCACCTTTGGCTATGGGCCTGACCTCATAGCTCATATTATGAACCAACGAAATAAAATTTTTTCCTTGAGAACTTCCTCAAAGCTTCTGTGGTCCCCTGGGGACCCATGAGGACCCCGATTGGGAAACGATGTGCAAAAAGGATATTGAAGTAGTAGAAATATTACTAATAAACAAGAAAAAGCGGATACTTTCTTGAACAGAGCATTAAAGAGCATAACTATCCATAGATCAAAATTATGAACGAAACTGTCACCAATAACTGTTATAGAGTATCCAGAAACGAAATTAGATATGAAAATTAAGGACATATGGACAGATAAAAAAAATGGAAGAAAGATTGGATATTTCAAATCTTTGTGCTTGACTCTACTGAAAGTTTTCAACACTTGCAGAATCACATCAAAAGATTCAGAGAGAAAATTAATTATGATCACCTGTTAAGAATTCCTTACGGATATTCATACTGGCAGTCTCCCAGTTAATAAAGGACTTGATATTTTTGTTAATAACGGAAGGTAAATCAATAAGACGGTTGTCTGAGAATTGAAAGAGTTCCATTTCTTCGGCAATGTCACAATATTTAAGAGTATTTTTTTATTATAGTCTGCAATTCCTATCTGAAGAATTTGAATATGTAAAATATGTTTTTAATGAATTAAAATATTCTAAAAAAGTTGTAAATAAGGTTCTTATTTTAGCCAAAAGTAAATTTTGTAATGTAAATACAAGCACCTCATTTAAATTATAAAATGTTTTGGTCTATCTAAGTAATTTGGATTACAGATACAAAAAAGATCTTACCAGATGGCATTAATTTAGTACTTTCTGTACCTATGACCATAAAAAAAGGCACTTAACCATATATATATATATATATATATATATATAATATATATATATATATATATATATATATATATATATATATATATATAGAGGAAAAGATTATAATATGAGTGCTTTCAAAACTGATTGTCAGTAATATTTAAGTTACATTGGAGATACAAACGATTTTCAAAGAAGAATGCATCAACATTCATATATCCTACGAACTGATAACCAAAATAATAAAAATCATAATGCTAATAGAAAGACTCGATATTAATTACTGGGCTAAATAACATTTACTTTAGGAGTCTGACTGAGTTATTTTTAATCAACATTATAGATAATATGAATATAAATTAGTGGATCTATATATATATATATATATATATATATATATATATATATATATATATATATATATATATATATATATATATATATATATATATATATATATATATATATATATATATATATATATATATATATATATATATATATATATATATATATATATATATATATATATATATATATATATATATATATATATATATATATATATATATATATATATATATATATATATATATATATATATATATATATATGTAATCTGCAGCACATTGTATCTAAGGAGTATTGAAAGGTTGTGAATACAATTTAATTTTAATACATTTATTTTTCCCCAATAGATTGCATTCTTAATCTTGATCCATAGACACACTTAAATAATTTTACTTTGTATAGAATATTCCAAACTTTTGGTAAGCATTTCATCGAAATGGGAGAAATTTGTACATCTTGATGGACTCTTTGAGTAATCAATATTATTTAGAGATGTTTTTATGGACTGAAGGAGCTCTGTCAAAGGTCGTTCTACTTCAAAATTTAAAAATTCTTTAAACATCACCTGTAAAGGCAATGGCATATATATATATATATATATATATATATATATATATATATATATATATATATATATATATATATATATATATATATATATATATATATATATATATATATATATATATATATATATATATATATATATATATATATATATATATATATATATATATATATATATATATATATATATATATATATATATATATATATATATATATATATATATATATATATATATATATATATATATATATATATATTATGTATTAAATGTGTCTATAACGTTATTGTTTATTTTAATGAATATTTCTTATTATAACAAATGCTAATACTTGGTCAGCTCTTATGGTATACTATATTGCTGAGACTGGACTATTTATTGTCCATGAAAACTCTTGTTACTGTGTTAGAAACCAAAAATTTTATGAAATTTAAATCACATGTTGTCCGTCAAGCAAAACTTGATGATGCGTTAATGTTGTTTGTGATATGTGACCTTGCTTTTTCTGTTGTTGATAGTTCTTACTTTTCGGATTTAGTAAAATCACCCGATTCTCACTATCAGATACCAATATGCAAACACCTAGTAAACAAACTATTACAAGTTCACGGCAGAAATTTAAAAAGAAACTTTATAGTCCGTAGAATCTCTCTCACATAAACACAATTAAAATTAGGCCCAGTTGTAAAATATCTTATTTAGAAGTTACAGCTCATTTCATAGATAACTGGTGTTTATAGTGAGTGTTGCATTAACTTACAAACGCTTAAGTGGGTGTCACATTGCATGCATAATTTGGGAGGAATATTAGAACTTCGTAATTAATATTGACATAGAATCTAAAATTAAAAGTGTCGTAACTGACACTGCTATAAATATGATGCCTGTTTTTTTCTCTATTAATATTTTCTGAAATAACTGCTGCTGAAGATGAAGATGCAGACTTGGAAAGTAATGATCTTAATGACAGTTTTGAAACAGATTGTGAGTTGCTTGAAGTGTTAGCAACTGAACATATTCCTGCTTTGCAGTTAGTAGTAAAAGGTGATCTCAAAGAAACAGAACAGTTAGGTATAACACAGGGCAAAGTTACAAAGCAGGTATCTTTCTTTCATAAGTTGGCAGTAACTAAAGACGTTGTAGAAGGACAAATAAGTAGAATCAGGTTGTGATATTTGCTGAAATTCGCAAGTTAAAATAATCAGATTGTTTTG
>SEYY01021808.1:37500-40000 GCA_009176605.1 Armadillidium nasatum
TAAAAATTACTGAAAATATTTAAAAATATTTATATAAAGAAAAATAGTTATAATATAATTAAATATAATCAAAATATAAAGAAAATAGAAATAAATAATTAATTGAAAAGGAGAAAGATTTAAATCCAAGTCCCGCTCCCCATCCCCATCCCCATCCCCTACCTCGCTACCACGATGGGTTCAGTCACCAAAAGTATGAGCTCTTACAAACATGAAAAATTATTAAGAACTTAAAAATAAATAAAAATTTATTAAAAATAATTTTTAAAATTCCCTCATTACTACTGTCAAATTATAGTATCGCTATTAAAACAACCCCTTCTTCTCTGAACTCTCCTATTCCATACCTCCTCCATTGAGAAGAATATTGCGACTCGCCTTTCTTTGTCCAATCTTCTGACCCCAATCTTAATTGCTTTGCTCTATCTTACTTATATTCTTGAACACTTGAAGACGCTGTGTTCTGGAAGTATGCCAGCCTTTAATTTGGCCCTGGCTCTCTAATTTTTCCAACGGTAGTGGATTGGAAGGCCTAAAACTTTTTCCAATCAAAGGAGATAATTTTTTATTTACTTTTAGTTAATATTTAAGAGAGATCTCATGATGGTTAACGAATGATTTACCTTCAGTAACAAAATTTTGTAAAGCGCTTATAAAATGTTCTAAAACCTACCAAGAGATTTAAAAATTGTCACCTTTAATTTCTGATTGTGATCTTTATAAAAAGTGTAAGCACACCCATGCAGTAAATAGATTCCAGTGTGTTCAACTCCTTTGCACGAATGTCTCTTTTGATCGCATATACTGTCTCTATAATTCCACTGGCATGCAAGCTCATATAGATATTCCGGATACTGTAATTATAATTTGTTTTATTAAAAACACTCATAAAATAAATATATAGAGTATTTCCTCTTTCTATAAAAAATAAAAGGCTTTAAAGACATTCTGATTTTAGGAAAGGTTGATTTAAATATTAGAAAAGTTATAATCAAACAATAAAGAAATAAATAATATTACAAAATATCAAATATGTATGTGAATAAAAAAATTTACAAAAATATATATACAGTTCAATAACAGATTAATATCATAATTTGTCTATTTTCAATATCAATAAATATACAAGTACAACTAAGGATTAAAAAAATTATACCTCGTTAAATATAATATTAGCAATATCTTGATCTGCATAAAGAATGTAGTCTTTAAATTTGTTGGCAACTTTGATACATGTATTTGTCCATCCACCAGGAAAGCTTCTCATTCTTGTAAGGTTCATCATCCACACTCCGGCGTTAAGACCAGTTTTGCCATAATGAGGTATGTGCTATTTGTTTGTCAGTAGTAAATTAAAAGGAAGTTATAAAGTTGCCTCAAATTTTATAACAAAATGTTTCCCAAATGTTATAAAGACTCATTAAGAATTCCTGTAAAATTTAATTATATACTTACTTGGTGTGATAAGTCATAAAGATATAAACAAGGAGATAATCCAGACATTTGAATGGAATCAAAATGTGAAAACTTTTCCCACAAGTCTTCCGGAGGTTTCAGGAATATGTTATCTGTGTCAAGATACACTGCCGAATCTTCAGAAGGAAGAATTTTATGAAGGAAAAGTCTTTCAGTTGCACATGCATGAAACATTTCTCTCATATCTGAAGACTCTGGATACCAGACGCTTCCCTTTTCTAAATTTATTTTATATCTAATACTTTCTGGCCAATTTTCAGTCCGTGCAAGAATCTTGTTAAAAATATCGTCCTCTTCTACTAATATAATGAATCTGATAAAATTTAATCCAAATGACTTAAAGTGAAGAGAATGTTGAGTAAAGGTTTATTAAAGTATTTGAAAACATAGAATTTGTTAACGTCGAAATTAGATATAAGATAAAAATCAGAAAGCTTTTTCTCTAACAGAAACATTTCTTTAGTGTTAACCGTTGCTGCTGTTTAGGTTTCTTTTTAGAATGAGAAGAATTAAGATAGGTTGGGTCACTGGTCTTAGAGTTGATAGGTTATGAAAAAACAGTAGAAAATAACCAGTAAATTGAAGTAATTGAATAGGATAGAACAAACTTCTGAATTATGCGATCATTCCGAAATTTAAAGAGTAATTTTGACTTCATTTTGACTAACGTTATAGGTAACTAAAGAGGAATATTCTTTGATTGTATATATAACAATATATATAACAACAATAAAGTTAAAAAAATGCCATAATATAGGTCAAAAGTCTGAGAGAAAAGAAAAATCACATCTTGAATTCTGTACAGTAGAATTTTTGAATGTTCAAAATACGAATAAAACATCCAAAATTTTTGACATCTGGCTTAAGATCTTTCGAAAATTTTAGAAAGAACAAACTATAGATTAGGAAAATATTTATATCCTAGTCTAGAATGCTGCAGTGTAAACCCAGCAAAAAAAATTTAAATGGTTTCCATGATGTTTCTTATTGATTACGTTGGGACCATTACTTAAATTTTTAATTA
>SEYY01021809.1:10000-20000 GCA_009176605.1 Armadillidium nasatum
CAATCCAGAAATCCAATTTACAGTAAGGACGCTGTAAAACCCTAAGAGCTTAATCTATACGAGGGAGAGGGTGGTCTAGGGTGGGGAAAATGAGATCTTACATTTTTTATAAATTCAGCCCTTTCGTCTCATATATATATATATATATATATATATATATATATATATATATATATATATATATATATATATATATATATATATATATGTATATATATATATATATATATATATATATATATATATATATATATATATATATATATATATCGCTTGTGTTTGGCCAATTTATCATTTTCATGCACCTCTCTGCTCTTCATACTAAAAGCAAAATAAGCTTAATATGCTTAGCAATGAATAGAATATCAAACTACTGATAAGATAAAAAAAAATAAAAAAAATAACAACTCAATATGGTTACAAAGGTGAATTGAAAGTAACAGAAATAACAATAAGACCGGGGAAAAGACATCATCATCAAGAAACCCATAAAAAAAAATATGAAACACTAAATGAAATACAAAAAAGACTGATAAACATACGAAAGAAAAACAACAGAAAAAGAAAAAGAGATTATATAGCTTTCGTTCTCTCACTGATCCCTTCATCAGCTGTCTCATAAGTTACTTTCCACGAGGCCTTTCTTGATTGGTTATACTAAGAGGCAGTAAAGAAAGAGGGTTGTGAGTGTCAATTCGCCACGGGTGTTTTATAAAAGGATAACAGCACAAAGGGAATACCTCCTTTTTACTCGGTAATTCCTGTAAGTATAAAATGGATAAAAGGGGAGACGCTTCGTGTTTTTATGTACAAGTTTATTGCTTGTTTCTCTAATCCCCAAATGGTAGAATGAATGGTCGTGTCCTTACTATTATTTTAAAAAGTAGCCTGAATATGAGCATCCGCATAAACCTATATGCATATGCATTTATACAATTCCTTGCTCTTATTATATATATATATATATATATATATATATATATATATATATATATATATATATATATATATATATATATATATATATATATATATATATATATATAAATATATAATGGTTCCGTGTGTTGGGATAGGCCTAGCAAGCCACAACTGATTGCCTTGCTCAAGAAACTCATGTCTTGTTCGAGACAGCTGACAGGTGCTAGCACCTACAGGAGTATGGTGAGAAAATATATATATATATATATATATATATATATATATATATATATATATATATATATATATATATATATATATATATATATATATATATATATATATATATATATATATATATATATATATATATATATATATATATATATATATATATATATATATATATATATATATATATATATATATATATATATATATATATATATATATATATATATATATATATATATATATATATATATATATATATATATATATATATATATATATATATATATATATATATATATATATATATATATATATATATATATATATATATATATATATATATATATATATATATATATATATATATATATATATATATATATATATATATATATATATATATATATATATATATATATATATATATATTTGAAAAACATACTTTGTAGCTTAAAATTTTTTAATTAATCTATTAAAAAACATTTACTGAAAACTTAGGGACTTAATAATTATAAAAAAAAAAACATATACTATAGCTTTGGACTCAATTAACTATCTTAAACATTACTGTTGGGTTGAAGTTTATTCATAATCTTAAAAATTATTATTATTATTATTATTATTATTATTATTATTATTATTATTATTATTATTATTATTATTATTATTATTATTATTATTATTATTATTATTATATATTATTATTTATTTAAAAAGCAATTTTCAAAAATTTCAAACTCTTAAATCGCACTTTCATCCCTCTCTCTCTCTCTCTCTCTCTCTCTCTCTCTCTCTCTCTCTCTCTCTCTTTCTCCAAGAACCAAGAAATGAAGAGAGGGGCTCAGGAAACCCACTTCCACCCCCCTCTCCCTCCAAGAAACGAAGAGAGACCTAAGGAAACCCGCTTCGACCCCCTCTCCCTCCAAGAAACGAAAAGGGACCTCAGGAAACCAATTTCTTAAGCGAGAGTTTAAGCATTTAAAAGGCAACCCATTATAATATTTTAAAATATTGCAAAAAGCTCTCAGTTTCATTCGTAGCACAACTAAAGCTCCAGATATAAATAAATGATAGTTGTGCCATATTATTATTATTATTATTATTATTATTATTATTATTATTATTATTATTTTTTTTTTTTTTCATATATATATATATATATATATATATATATATATATATATATATATATATATATATATATATATATATATATATATATATATATATATATATATATATATATATACCTCATGTTTAAAGTTTGATATAGGGAGACTCGAACCCTGACCCTATAGTATGGTACGACAGTGTTACCTTTGCACCACGACGGTTCAAAAGAATAATCAGAGGAGAAGGCTCATGACATAACTATTCATGCTAATCAACCCCAAGGATTCCTCCTGATCACGTTCAAGAGCTTGGGCAACAGGTCATATCTGCTCCCCCCCCCTTCACCCCCTCGCATGCAATTTTTATGAATACAATTTTTAGGTGTGCCCATCCAACTCGCAGATCAATTACATTAAACTCATGTTTAAAGTTTGTTATAGAAGAGACTCGAACCCGGACCTTATAGCATGGTACGACAGAGTGCTACCTCTGCGTCACGACATTTCAAAAGAAGAATCAGAGGAGAAAGCTCAGGTAATACTTATTCATGCTAATAAACTCCAAGGATTCCTCCTGACCGCGCTCGGGCGTAGGGCAACAGGTCAGATCTTTCCTTACCCTTATCTCAAACGATTTTTAGGTCTGCCAATCCAATTCGCAGATCAAGTACATTAAACTCGTGTTTAATGTTTTTTATAGAGAGACTCGAACCCTGACCTTATAGCATGGTACGACAGTGTTACCTTTGAGCCACGACAGTTCAAGTAGCAACTTTAACTTTTCTACTAAACTTGATTTAAAAGTCCCTTTCTCACAAGTCAAGCATAGTACTCAACGAAAAAATCTGGTACGTGGCTCTCCTTTCGGAACCCAAATAATTGTATACCATTGAATCGTCATCTTAAACGAGTATGATTCTTTCTTTTGGTAAATATTTTTAATTTATTTCAGGTGCAAAAGTTACCACCTAAAATAATGGAGTACTCACATACCCAAAACATGAAAACAAGATTTTTAGAAACTTATAACATGGATCTTTAAAGGCAACACTACATTTCCCAAGGTCTTTAAAATGTTTTCGAAGCCTTCACCTTTAATATACAAAAAAGCACACGACTTTTAAGTGGTTTAGAAGACATTAAATCTGTTGACCTGTCACTTACATATATACATGACCCTAATCCAAATGCTCTGCATGGTCTGTATTCTCATCAATATCACAATTGCTTTGTAAGACATTTCCAATTTTACTTACATTTTCTTTTCCATGTTCCATATTTACATTCTCTAAACGCAAATCCATTTCGTTTACATATTCTTTACCGCTATCTTGCTCTAGTTTAAAAGTTACCTTTCGGAATCTCATTTTCTTTTGTTCTTGAAGTTTTTATTAAGTTGTTATTAAGTGTTCTCTCCTCTTAACTCTGAGCATTTGCACTTAACGCCTGAGCCACGTTAGCGGATTGAGACCTCCTAAATATGCGAAAATCTTAATGTGAAGATCCAACTACACAAGGCTCCTCTATTTACATTTCTTGAACCTTACCAACTAACCTTTGAACAATGTCTCCAGACAGACTTGCCAAATGATCTTTGGTAATAGTTTCTAAAATTAGTTGGCATTCGTTGTTACTTTCTTTTACATAATTGTGGCAATTCTGCTTAAAATGCCCTTTAGCACCACAACTGTAACAAACTTTATCACTCCTTGTTTTGTAATCTTGACATTGCTTCTTCAAATGCTTATTGCTCTTGTATATCAAGCACAGCTTCAACCTCCTTCTATAAATATCATAATTATGACCAGGTTTTGCACAATGACCACAAGTCACGAGCTATATTTCCTCAGTTCTTGATATTTTAACTGGTATCTGCTTTAAAGAATAGCTATATTTTATTTTGTCATCACTAATACCTTGAACACACTCTTTCCTTTCATGTTGCATAAATACATCTACTGGAAATGAGGTTGATGATCTTTATCGAAAGCTCCTATTGTAATCAACATCGCTACATTTATCTTCAATTAACATTTCAGTAACAATTTCCCATTCATATTTACATTTTCAACTTCCAATAAAATTATATAATTGATCCTTTCTTTTATTCTTTTCCTAAGAGGCTTTTGGAACTTTACTTTAAAACTTCTGCATTAGGAGTTCATCTCTTTCACAGTCTATTAAGCTTAATATTTTCAATTAAAGACTCCAACCTTTGGGGTTTTCCTCCTCCAGTTTAGCTTTCGCAAATGCCGAATGCACATCATCTATCGATCCTGTACTTTTCGACTGATACCGTTTTTTTCACTTTATTAATAAACTGCTCGTAAGTAAACTTACCTGAATTTATCGCTTTAAGTGCTGCTTATGCAGAACCCAAAACAAGAAAACTTAGTTTTAATAGTTATTTTCGTTGATCAGACCCACAATTTTCTGTATCGTAAGTGTAAGCCTCAAAATCATCTAAAAAAGTCATCGAATGATTTACCGTCATTAATGTTAATATAGGGGAAACAAGCCTTATTTTAGACAAATTACGTTTTTCCTTTCTTTTTTTTCTTTTTTTAATGTACCTTAATTGACTAGGCGCTATCATTTGATTTTTCAGATGCAAAAGGTGATTCACTACAATGTTCAGTTAAGTGATCTACCCTAGAATTAATGTTTAATTTTCTTTCAACATTAGTGCCACGTTGTGCTGAAACACTAAACTTACCAAATGCTTCAGCTCTGAATTCTATCATATTACCTATTAACATATCAATGACAGTTTCTTTTAAATTGCTGTTTTCAATATCTTCAATATACTTAAAAATTTGACTAATCTTCTTTGTTCAAGATCCTAGTACTCCTTCACTGCTCACATCTATGCCACTTTCATTTTATCCACTTCACTCATAATGAAATCTTGCGCAATAAGTTATTTCAGTGAGACTTCCAAAAATATGCCGTGGAATCACGACACAATAACGATTGCTGAACAAATATTTTAAGGAAGTGATGTATGATAAAAGGTGGTGAGGATGGATAAAGCTTTCTTCAATAGTATTAAAAGTTTATTTCAAGTTCAGTCCCAAATTTGGCTGCCTAGAACAATGAATAATTGAATTACTTTAAGAAACATGGTACAATCAGCAATAATAATAATAATAATGATAATGATAATGATATGATAATGATAATGATAATGAATAATAATAATAAATAATAATAATCTTTACCAAATAAGTTACTATACAATGAAAAGTTTACATGATAGAAAGAAATTAGTAACCAAAGTGAACTTTAAACGATAATGTATTAGTACTTTTTAGATACTATAATAGATTGGTAGGTTGAACGAGTATAACACATTGAAAACATTTAAGTTTTAAGCACTATAATAAACTATTTACATAACTTATGTTTCAACTCACTTCTTAAAGGGACAATAAACATGTAAACTCTTTTTTACATACAGAGATGGAAGTTCATCTGGATTCGTTTTGGCAACACGATCTTTTAACAATAACAAACTCAGTAATAATAATAACAAATAAATAATAATATTAATATAAATACTAATAATATAAATTAATACTCTTAATTGCTTAAGAAAACTTAGGTTTTAACATTAACTTTTCTTACTGCTAGAATATTCACAAATATTTACACTTAATATAAATAAAAATATAGAATTAAAATAATTAACTTGAACACTCCTTTACAATTTCAGTTAACAGAAAGAATGTTAATTTCCTTAAAAACAAATTTTCAGCGATCTATGAGACCAGCCTCTCGATTTAAGACGAAAAATCAATATGCTTTTCCCAATCTTTACTAATAAAAATTTGTGTCGCCAGAAACCAGAAGTAACTTCAACCAATCACAATGGCAAAACTCTTATACTACAAGAAAATATTTGTTATTGTAAAATATGAAGCATATAACTGGCAAATATGTAAGATTCGCATTCGCTTCTCGAATAATATATATATATAATATATATATATATATATATATATATATATATATATATATATATATATATATATATATATATATATATAATATATATATATATATATATATATATATATATATATATATATATATATATATATATACATATATATATATATATATATATATATATATATATATATATATATATATATATATATAATATATATATATATATATATATATATATATATATATATATATATATATATATATATATATATATATATATATATAATATATATATATTCAAATTTGCAAACTTTAAAAGTTTAGCGATAATGCTCCACTCCGAATACTTTGATATAACCGTAAAAAGGTAAACTTTTATAGAAGAAAATTTTTCTAAATTTTATTAGTTGACAGGGATAAAATAATAATAATAATAATAATAATAATAATAATAATAATAATATAATAATAATAATAATAATAATAATAATAATAATAATAATAATAATAATAATAATGATAATGATAATGATAAATAATAACAATGATAATGATAATGATAATGATAATGATAATAATAATAATAATAATAATAATAATAATAATAATAATAATAATAATAATAATAATAATAATATTGGAAGAAAAAGAAAAAAAACAAAGTATAAAAAAAGAAAAAAGGAAAAAAAAGAAAATGAAAAGTAAAAAAAGGAAAAAAGAAAAAAAGAATAAAAAAAAGAGAAAGAAAAGAAAAAAAGTGAGAAAGGTATTAGTGACATCAAGAGAAATTAACGAAAGATGGACAGAATATTTTGAATCTTTTCTAAGTGTAGAACAAGAAGGAAAAAAATTCAAGAGGAGAGAATGGGAATGGAGTTTCAGGAAATGATTGAGGAAGGAAGAGAAGTTCACGAAGAAGTTTGAGTTGGCGTTTGCCAAAGTGTAGAATATTAAAGCTTCAGTAGAGGATGAAATAGGGATAGAGCTGATAAAAAATACTGGCGAACAAACTAAAACTTATATATTGCGAATACAGAACATGTACCGGTGTAGGGATCAAGTGCCTGAAAAATAGAGAAAGATAGTGATAATTTCAATATATAGAGATAAAATAGATTCTAACATATGTTCAAATTACAGGGGTATATCATTAATAAACCATGCAGTAAATGATAAAGAAAGAATCAAAGAGATTGAGGTAGAGAATTGAGACACATATCGGAGAGGAACAACATTGTTATAGACAAGGTAGAGCAATAACGGATCTTATCTTCGGTTTGAGATATGGCAATATAACATCGGAGTATATGTAGCTTTTATAAATTTGCGGAAGCCTTTTGATTCAGTACCAAGAAGTTTTTTGTGGATGTGTTTGGAAAGAGATTATGAAATATCAGGTAAAATGTTGAAAGCAGTCAAGAGTGTGAACGAGTTCTTTTCATGCACAGCACGTACTGGACACCAAAATGAAAGATAGTTTGAAGAAAGGTAGTGTGCTGTCACATGTGCTGTTCGTTGCTTACATAGACAAGATTATACATCAAGAAATTTAAGGAGCAATGGGATGGAGAAGCAGATCATGGTATTTTTACATATGCAGACGATATTACGTTCTGGAGTCTGGATAGAGAAGATGCAGAGACAGGGTTATATAAATTGAATGAGTGTTGTGTAGTGGCTGGTCTAAGGGTGAATAAGGACAAAACAGTGATCCGAGAGAGAGAGAGAGAGAGAGAGAGAGAGAGAGAGAGAGAGAGAGAGAGAGAGAGAGAGAGAGAGAGAGAGAAGGATTAAACATTCAGATCAATGTCAGGAGGATAGGAGAGGATGAATCTGCTAAGTATCTTGGAAGTATATTCGAGAGTGGAGGAGTTGTAGATAGCGACATCACAGAGAGAATTACCAAATATGGTAAATGTGTAGAGGTTTTCTATCCATTGCTGAAGAGTGTGACGTACCTTTACAGGTAAAGAAAATCATTTTGGAACCATTCTTGCACCGATATTGATGCATGGAGCAGAGTGCTGGAAGACACACACGAAGTTAAGAAACAGGATACAGGCTGCCTGAAATGAAACCTTCAGAACAATACTGGGAAAGAATAGAAAATGAGAAAATTAAGAGAAAGAGTGGGTGTATGAACCTATCGTAAATAAGATATAAAAAATATCATACTATATATATATATATATATATATATATATATATATATATATATATATATATATATATATATATATATATATATATATATATATATATATATATATATATATATATATATATATATATATATAATAATATCCTCTTCCGAGATTAAATCGCACAATGACTCATAACGAGGTTACGGAAATTACACAGAAATGGTTTAGTTGAAGATGAGAAGAAGGCGAAGAAAGAGAAGAAATGGTATGGAAGAAGAACACCTAAAAAGAATATAAAATGAAGGAAGTTCATTTCACAATGGAGGATAAAAAAAATTGATCACGAAGAAAATGGGGATAAAAACAATTGAAGGAAAGAATAACAGAGAAAAGAAGATTTTATATATATATATATATATATATATATATATATATATATATATATATATATATATATATATATATATATATATATATATATTTATATATAATATATATATATATATATATATATATAATAAAAGTAAAAAAAATAAAAAATAATTAAAATATATATTATTATATATATATATATATATTATATATATATTATATATATATATATATAATATATATTATATATATATAGTATAATATAATATATATATATATATATATATATATATATATATATATATATATATATATATATATATATATATATATATATATATAATATATATATATATATATTAAAATAATTATTATATTATATTTTTAATTATAATTAAACAGAAAAAAAACTCAATATTTATATAATAATAAAATAAAATTATTAAAAAATACAAAAATTAAAAAAAAAAAATCAATATTTAAACAAAAATAATAAAAATAAAATTATAAAAAAATACAAAATTAAATTTAAAAAAAAATACAAATATATAAAATCTAATTGAAAAGTTACAAACAAACTATTTACTTTAATTAGTTTAATGCTCAGATCATAATAATTCTATTTAAGCAAGCAAACTTTTTCAGTATCGAGAGTTTGAGTTACTAAGAATGCGCGAGTACACACTCACACTCATACACACTCATACACACACACACTCATACACACACACGAATACACACACACACATGAATACACACACACACTTACGAATACACAAAAATACACACACACACGAATACACACACGAATACACACACACACACACACGAATACACAAAAATACACACACACTCATACACACAAATACACAGACATACACACACACAAACACAGGAACACATCCACTTACAAAAGACTTTGAAAGGTAAAAGAAAAAGAGCAAAGTTTGGTTTGAGCTTAAAAGAACTGTCAGATGAAAGATAGAACTTATATATTCTAAAATAAATATAATAAGCTTAATATATATAATATATATATATATATATATATATATATATATATATATATATATATATATATATATATATATATATATATATATATATATATAGTTTATTAACCAGTGTCGAAATCAGACAAGTTACCTCAGTCCTCTCTCAGTTTTCTAAGTCTGTGTGCCATATGTGCTAAGCTAATCATTAGTCTCCTTAAGATAGCAATAAACATATCTAATTAACGAATTACAAGTGCGTGCATAGCAC
>SEYY01021809.1:27500-37500 GCA_009176605.1 Armadillidium nasatum
TGAGATGAAGGGACAAATGGCGATATGTGCTTTGAGAAAGGTAGATAGTATCAGAAACGATTGAATATGGGAAATATTTGGATGGAGAGAAGAATGGTTGATAGAGCAGAGGAGGGTGTACTAAGGTGCTTTGGGCATGTATGTAGAATGAATAAAGACAGGGTGCTATGCAGAATGCTTAAATCCCAGGTTGAGGGAGGTAGAGGGAGAATTAAGGGAGATGGTTAGATGGAGTGAGGGAGATTTTGGGTGGAAGAGGTTTGAGTTTGGAAGAGGACAGGAGAGTTGCGGAGGGCAGAGGAAGATGGAGAGCTGTGGTGAGGGGAGGTGGGTGAAAGATGAGGTGTGCATGTAAGTGTGTGAAGAAATTTTTGTGGGCACTTCCCCCATGAAAGTGGGAAAGGTGGAAAGCGTAATAATTAATATTATATATATATATATATATATATATATATATATATATATATATATATATATATATATATATATATATATATAATATATATATATATATATATATATATATATATATATATATATATATATATATATATATATATATATAGATAGATAGATATAGAGAGATAGAGAGATAGAGAGATAGAGAGATAGAGAGATAGAGATAGAGATAGAGAGATAGAGAGATAGAGAGATAGAGAGATAGAGAGATAGAGAGATAGAGAGAGAGAGAGAGAGAGAGAGAGAGAGAGAGAGAGAGAGAGAGAGAGAGAGAGAGAGAGAGAGAGAGAGAGAGAGAGTGTGAAAAGGGAAATTCAAATTCTTACATTCGACTTCTCCTTCAAAGTGTCATAACATCGTTAGTTGTAAACAAGCATTCTCTATATCTAATAATTCATAAATCCCAATCCCCAACTGCTTCTCATAAGGCTCTGTGAATCTATATATCCTCGTATGTATATGAGAGGAAAGAAATGCAAAGAGAAACGAGAAGTAGAAGGCAAAGAGCATGGAAATCAGCTGTGAAATTGGAGGGCTGATGAAGAATGGATTTGGAGAGGGAAGACATCTGTTGGAGTCTTGGCCATAATTCCATCAATGTAAACTCAGGGTAGGAAACGGGATGGAACCAATGGGAATATGTTTCATATAAAATGTTAATTTAGGTTATGATTAAGGAGATTTTCTAACCTCACAGGATTGGAGGATTGGAGGGACAGTCTTTAGGGTTAAAATTTTCGTTATAATATATATATATATATATATATATATATATATATATATTATATATATATATATATATATATATATATATATATATATATATATATATATATATATATATATATATATATATATATATATATATATATATATATATATATATATATATATATATATATATATATATATATATATATATATATATATATATATATATATATATATATATATATATATATATATATATATATATATATATATATATATATATATATATATATATATATATATATATATATATATATATATATATATATATATATATATATATATATATATATATATATATATATATATATATATATATTTATTGGAGTATTCTGAGTTCTTTACTTTATGGCTTAAACTTTCTTGCAACTCTACAACTAAATTCATTTGTTCTGTCAACTTATCTCCTAGCTCTACAGAATATCCAAAATTCTTTCGACTATTTTAACTCCAAAATAGAACACATTTTTTCTTTTCCTTTTCCGAAATCATCATTTTAGGTGATTTCAATGTTCAGCACAACCAATGGTTTTCATCTAGTTCTCATGATCCAGCTGGTGAACTCACCTACAAATTTTCTATCCGGGACAACCTTGATCAGTTGTTATCCTTATCGTATCCTTGAGCGTCTCGGTGATGAACCCAACATACTTAGTAGTATAGGGACCGGAAATTGACAGGCAAAAATCAGGCAACCTAAGCCACAACGGGATTTTGATTTGCGTAGCAAATCACTCCGCTCAAATTGACCTCACGCTCTTTCCTGACACCTTTTTGGGGTTCAACCAATTGAAATTGGACACAGGTCTGGGGAAGGGGCCCACGCGGGGCCCCGTGAACCCTCCAAAATGGTATCAGGAAGTTGCCTGAGTTTGCAAAATCGCTGCGTTCACCTCACTTTCTTTCCTGACCATTTTCTTTACGGTTCAGTCAGCCTGAAATTGGTTCGAACTTGGGGGCCTGGGGGTCCGTGAACCGACAAAGAAAATGTCAGGAAGGTCCCTGAGAATGCAGGATTGCACGCAAATGCATGCAGGATTGCACTCAAATGCAGAAAAGACCGTTAGGGACAGGTTGCCTGATTTTTGCTGTCAATTCCGGTCCCTATACTACTATACTTGATATTTCTTAAGCTTCTTATCCTTCTCCTTACACTATTAAACTCTTTTCTCCTCTGGGTTCATTCGATCACCTTTTTATCTCCGTATCTTGTTCTGTCTCTTCTAGTCTTTCGTAAGAACTGCCCCCGCCTTCGGCAATGAGAAGTTTCTGGCATTTCGGTGCAATTAACTGGCATGATTTGCGGTTGTACTGTGCTGAATTTCTGTGGAATGATTACTGTTTCTGTGGGAGGGGTCCCTCTGAGAGTACAGAGCGCATAACCGAGGTGATTCTCTCTAGCACGGAGGAGTACATTTCATATTCTTTCCCTTCTACTAAACCTAACAGACCTTGGTTTAACTCGGCTTGTTCTTGCGCTATCCTCCGCTGATGCTGCCTCCAAAGATTACCGTCTTCTTAAAAACTCCAGAACTCACGCAACTTGTACTTCATCCCGGAATCGTGCAAAATCTATTCTTCGTAACACTAAAAACTCATTTTCTTCGTAGAAAATATGCAATTAAATCTTCCTGGTTGTTCTTCTTCCTCAACTCTCTTTCTGGCATTTTCCAAACATTTCAACTACCTTTGCTTCTTCCTCTTTCCCTCCTCTAGTATCTTCTAATGGTTCAGCTGCCGTTTTTCCTTCCTCTAAAGCTGAACTCTTTGCTTGAACTTTTGCCTCAAATTCAACCTTACACGATTCCGGAGCTGTTCCTACTAATTCAACCTCCTCAAACTCATTTATGCCTAAAATAGTAATATCTTCAAAAAGACGTCATTTCTTCTCTCTCTGGGCTTGACACTAAGAGGGTATCCCTCCTGTGGTTCTCAAAACTTGTGCTTCCGAGTTTGCACCCTGCCTTGGAAAACTATTTCGTCTTTGTCTTTCTACTTCAACTTTCACTTCTTGCGAGAAACATGCGCTCATTCACCCTGTTCCGAAAAAGGGGGACCCATCTCAGTCCTCTAACTACCGTCCAATTTCTAAAGCCTCGGTTGTTTCCTAAGTTTTCGAATAAATCCTTAAGGGGAAGATTTGGGAACATCTCAATTCTTCTAATCTTATCTTTGATCGTCATTAGGGCTTTTGTAAGAAAACGCTCTACTGGTAATCTTCTCTCTGACACTTGGTCTTCCGCTCTTCGGCATTTCGGTGAATCTTTTGCTGTCTTGCTGGACATGTCGAAAGCCTTCGATAGAGTCCCAGGCACAAAATTTTGATTTTTAAACTTTCCTTTTTCGGAATATATCCTCTCTCTGTGGTCTTCTCTCTGATTTCCTTTCTGGTCGTTTTATAGCAGCTTCTGCAGATTGCCACCGTTCATCCTATAAATATATTAATTGTGGTGTTCCTCAAGGATCTGTGATATCCCAACACTTTTTCTGCTTTTCATTAATGACCTTCTCTCTACTACTTCATTTAATGTCCATTCCCATGCCTATGACTCAACCCTTCATTACTCTTTCCAGTTTGAAAGGTACCCCTCTCAACAGTAGTTAATAGAAGTTAAGAGGCTGGGTGTTCAGAGGCGCCTTCAGAATTTCTTCACACCACCCCAGTTGTTTGCTCTTAATAGGAGTGTTGTTCACCCCTGTATAGAGTACGTTTCACACATCTGGAGTGGTTCCACTCATACAGCTCTCTTGAGAAGGTGCAGTCAAGGACTTTTCGTCTTATCAACTCTCCTACCCTCACTAATTCTCACCATTCTCTTTCTGCCCTTGGAATTATTGCATCACTTTCTCTATACTATCGCTATTACAACGGACACTGCTCTTCGGAACTCTCTCTTCGCAAACCTCCTCATTTGAGAAGAGCTCATGCAACACGTCTTTTTACACAGTCTCATCCTTTTTCTGTCCAACTCTCTGACCCCAGACTTAACCGCTATGCTCAGGCTTACATGAACTCTACTGGTAAAGTCTGGAACACACTTCCTTCATCTATTTTCCCAATTTTCTATGACTTACACACCTTCAAACACCATGTTTCGAGACATGTCGAACCTTTAATTTGACCAGGATTCCGATTTTCTACTCTCTCTGGTTGATATTTGGCGGGCCTCTGGCCTTTGACCCTACCAAAGGTAAAATAATATATATATATATATATATATATATATATATATATATATATATATATATATATATATATATATATATATATATATATATATATATATATATATATATTTCAATAATAAGGATTTGAACACAAAACTTGTTTGCAAACATATTCTGTCATCATGGTAAAAACGATTTCAAAAAGGCCCCTAACGTAATAAAGGCTCAAATGGAGCTGTTAGAATGTAAACTCTGGACAAGCGGCGAAAATGAAACAAAGTTTGTGATGGATCAACTTGGATTAAATATTGGCAATCAACAGATGTGACCGGAAGCGGTTTTACGCTTTTATTATTAAGGGATTTTTCTCCCTAAACTTTGGGGAAAAGAAAGTTTTTTTTTTTTTTTTCTTCCCGCGACGCTCGAATTAATTTAGGGTGAAAAATTTATATATTATATATTATATATATATATATATATATATATATATATATATATATATATATATATATATATAATATATATATATATATATATATATATATATATATATATATATATATATATGTCTCCTCTGGTGGGCAAAGGCCAGAGACCTACCAATATCCATTCGGAATCTGGTCACAAATGGCAGACGTGACCCGATACACGGCGTTTAAAAGTGTGCAATTCAAAGGAAGTTGGGAAAACAGATATAGGGAGTGTGTTCCAGACTTTACCAATAGAGTATATGTAAGATTGAGCATAGCGGTTGTCTGGGGTCGGAGAGTTGGACAGAGAAAGGATGAGACTGTGTAGAAAGTAGTGTCGCAGTAGTCCTTCTCAATGGAGGAGGTATGCGACATGAGTTCAGAAGAGCAATGTCCGTTCTAATAGCGATAGTATAGAGAGAGTGACGCAACAATTCGACGGGAAGAGAGATTGGAGAGAGTTAGTAAGAGCAGGAGAATCGATGAGACGAAAAGCCCTAGACTCCACCTTTTCGAGAATAGCTGTATGTGAGGAACTACCCCAGATGTGAGAGGCGTACTCCATACAGGGGCGAACAACACCCCTATACAAAGCAAGCAACTGGGGTGTCGTAAATAAGCAACGAAGGCGCCTCAGAATACCCAACCTCTTAGAAGCTTCTTTAGAGGGAGAGAGAGAGAGAGAAGAAATATATATAAATATATATATATATATATATATATATATATATATATATATATATATATATATATATATATATATATATATATATATATATATATATATATACTTATTAATTTATTATTATTATATTATATTACAAGATTGGAAATTAAAATTAGAACTGTTGAAGTTGTAAACGAAAAAACATGATGTAATTGAATTTATTAATATTTTAGAATTATTTACATCAAACTAAACTAATATATATATATATATATATATATATATATATATATATATATATATATATATATATATATATATATATATATATATATATATATATATATATATATATATATATATATATATATTATATATATATATATATATATATATATTTGAATTTATTAATATTTTAATATTTAATTATTAATTTAATTTAATTATTAATATTTAATAATAATAAATTGAATTATATATATAGAAATTATTTATCGGTAAAGGTGGAGATTGTTTCTGAGTTTCGATTGTTAAAAAATATCGAAAATCGAAAATATCGGAGAAGCCTATCGTAAACAAGAGAGTTGCCAGAGGTACTATAACTATACATACAAATTATTATTACTTTTCTAGCAGAACCTAATTCGACTTATCATAACCTGAACTTACTGAAGTTGCCGTAAAAGAGGCCTAACCTACACAAGAATTTGCCGTAAAAGAGACCTAACGTACACAAGAACGTTTGCACGACATAGTAGCCTAGGGCTAATTATAGGTATGAAAATATCGATTAAAATAAAATATCGACATAAAAAAAAATATCGATATAAAAAATATATAATATAAAAATAAAAAAAAATAAAAATATAAGAATAAAATAAATAAAATAATAAATATAATATAATTATATATATATATATATATATATATATATATATATATATATATATATATATATATATATATATATATATATATAATATATATATATATATATATATATATATATATTGTAGGAAATATTTAGATGTCGGAACGAATATGCTCTGAGAGCAATATATTTCTCACACATGCAGTTTAAAAAATTGCCTTTTTCACAACAACAACAAAAAAAAAAAAAAAATGTGTTTCATGAAAAAATGCATAAATTTAGTCTAAAATTATTAAAACCAAAAATCAAAGATGGCTCGAAAAAAAATAAAGAAACAACAGTACACTCTTACCTTAGTTAAGTTCTTAAAATACGATTGTTTTATTATAAAATTTTATTTCTTCATCAAAAGATAAGAATGATTACCTCCTTTCTTGACCATTTAAAATTAAAGAAGTTTTGTAGTTTGAGATCAATAAATGGCGAAATTACGAAGCTTACCGCATTGTTAGGTTAAAGCAAAAGCTAATCCGAAAATCACTCTTGGTTTAAATTTACGATAGAAGCTATTCACTATCACAACACTGCAAAAATTATTCTCATTCGAAATGTTTATAGACAAAATAAAGATGACAAATTAATAGGAGCACAAATATTAAACTTTCTTCCTCCTATTTCGAAATCACAATAAGAACAAAAATCACTGGACAAAATTTTCAAAAGGACAATACGATACAATTTTTTTCCTTAAGACTGAAGAAATTTGACTCGAGTTTTACACTTCGAAAAATGTTAACTAAAAACAAAGTGTTTCATTTCTTCAATTCGACCCAGACTTTGGCTTAATTTGAACTTGTAGTTTCAACAAACCAAACTCGTTCGACATCATTTCATATCCGAACATATTTTAAAATATAAAGTGAAGCAATTTTAATAATAATAATAATAATAATAATAATAATAATAATAATAATAATAATAATAATAATAATAATAATAATAATAATAATAATAATAATAATAATATATATATATATATATATATATATATATATATATATATATATATATATATATATATATATATATATATATATATATATATATATATATATATATATATAATATATATATATATATATATATATATATATATATATATATATATATATATATATATATATATATATATATATATATATATATATATATATATATATTCGTATAGAATATATAGTTTCGTGGTTTCGGATTCAGATTTCGGATATGGATTCTAGAATTGCAAAATTGGCTGCATTCGGATTCGATTCGGATTCGAAGGTCCTGGATTTGAATTCGGATTCGGATTCGAGAAATCCAAAAAATAGGTGGATTCCGATTTCCATTCGGATTCGGAAGTTCAGGATTCTGATTCTGATTCTGATTCGAATCTTCTTTTCCTTTAAGGTAACGTGGAAATTTGAATAACTTCTTTTCTCCTACTAATAAATATT
The DNA here is from genome assembly GCA_009176605.1 of Armadillidium nasatum. Classification (NCBI taxonomy): domain Eukaryota; kingdom Metazoa; phylum Arthropoda; class Malacostraca; order Isopoda; family Armadillidiidae; genus Armadillidium; species Armadillidium nasatum. The sequence continues at coordinate 35,400 of SEYY01021809.1, forward strand.
TCTAGCCTCGTTCTAAATACATTTCTAATCATTTATGTATTACTGCCTCCTCCCTCATCCTACTCCTCCTATACTCCTCCTCTCAGATGTTTTACATCTCTACTTGTAATCACACACGAAATCCCAAGATTTATGGATGGTATTCCTTCTCGTATTTTGAGAGAGTGTGGGTCTGAGCTAGCGAATTTCCTCATTTAACTCTATTCTCAATGCCTTAATACTAATATTTTTCCTTTGTGCTGAAATCGTTCATATATTTGGTCGATCCCGAAGAAAGTTAGCCGTTTTAATCCTTTTAACTATCATCCTATAGCTTTTGCTTGTATTATGTCTAAAAGCATTGAAATTTTTCTCAATTCTCATTTCCAGGATTATCTGAAATTTCATTTCGTTCTTATAGGCCATCAATGTAACTTTCGACTCCCGAAGTCTACTGGTGATATATTCTCCTATTTCATTGATTTATGGCCTCTTTTGGTGGTACTATGATGACGCTTGAGATATTCAAAACTTTTGAAAATTTATAGTAAGGGTAACTACTCTATATCTAAACTCCTTTCCTTTGGGTTTTTCCTTCTCTTTGCTTACTCGTGTCTAGTTTCCTCTTCGATTGTTCCATATCGGCACTTGTTGATAAAAAGAAATCTTCCGTTTTTCCTGTTTATTGTGCTGTTTCTCAAGGTTCTGTTCTATTTCCAATTCTATTCTTATACTTTTCATTAACGATCTTCTCAGCTGCAGTTCTAACTAAATTCTTTCTTAAGTCGATCCCTCAACTCTGTTTTTCCACTCATTTCAAATCTGCTCCCCCTTTTCCATCTAGTGTTACCATCTTGCATCTCTGGAAGAAATTTTCCCATTGGTGAGAGGGATAGCCTCATTTCCTTGTGAAATTCAACCTCGTTAAAATTGAACTCTTTAAAAATTCAACGTCTTCACATCTCTCTCACTATAACACCTCCCAACTTTCCTATGTCCTTCGTTGGCTTTCCAATCTTAGTTGTAAACGAAAATTTTGTTCTGCATAAACGACAAATTCTCTTTGAAACTTTATATTATTAAGGTTACAAGGGCAGCCTCAAAAAGAGTTCTATTCAGTTTCGGAGTTTTTTTTCTTCCCAACAGTTACTCCAATTTATATAATTGGAGTAACTGTTTTGAAGAAAAAACTTTTCCATCCAAGTTTGGGTGTTCTTTCATTTAGGGGAGTGGGCTACAGCTCTGCCTGTCTAGGACAGGGTTGATTTTAAAGCAAGAAGACTAATAAACTGTCCCCTACTTTCAAACTCCCTTGACCCTCTATCTCTGCCACGCGACTTTATCATACAATCTCTCTTCAATAGGTTCTATAATGGTAGGTGTTCAAGGTAACTGACCTTTTGCATTCCATTACCATTGCATCGCCCTCGAAACACAAGGAGCTCCATGCACTCACATCAATATTGTGTGAACATTGCAAACTCCAGGCTTTACTTATATTTATTTTATTTTATTTTTATTTTATTTTTATTTTATTTTATTGAATTCAAATAAAAAAATTGAAGTAAATCTATTTTCGAAAGATATTGAGGAGTATCGTATTTCGTAAGGAACATGGTGATCTTCTATCTCTTTTCCCTGACTCTTGTTACTCTGCTATACGGCATTTCTGCGAATCTTTTGCTGTGACACTAAACATATTAAAAAGTCTTTGAGAGGGTATAAACATAAGGTTTTGATTTCTAAACTTTCCTCTTTTCGGTATTTATCCTTCTATCTGTGGCAGAATGTCTGATTTCCATTCTCCGTTCGTTCTATAACAATTGTTGTTCTTCGAACCACCGTTCACCCTTTAAATATGTTAATAGTGGTATTCCCCCAGATATCTGTTCTATCACTAGCTATTTTCTGTTTTTCATTTTTGACTTTCTCTGTATTACCTCGTTACTAATCCACTCCTAAGTCGATGACTCTTCCTTCCATTACTCCTTTCATATTGAAATCCATCCCACCCAGCAACTATTAATTATTGCTAAGAGAGGGAGCCCTTGGCGTTACTACCTAATGATCACTCTTGAATTTTTAAATAGAGAAAAGGAAACATTGTTGTTTTCAGTACTTC
>SEYY01021809.1:42500-47500 GCA_009176605.1 Armadillidium nasatum
TATATATATATATATATATATATATATATATATATATATATATATATATATATATATATATTATATATATAATAAGTGTAATAATTCAGTCATTATCCATAATAGCCCGTAATATGGAGTAATAAATATTCAATTTCAGAAAAATTCAGTCATAAATGTTCTCGTGTCATGCCTTTGCATGTTCACTGTTCCAAGATACAGACGCCCCTCATACCCCTCGAAAGGGGAAATCTACTACTTTTATCATTTATTACAATTAACTTTCAGCATGTATAACCATAGATTTATTATATTTACCCAAATATATATATATATATATATATATATATATATATATATATATATATATATATATATATATATATATATATATATATATATATATATATATATATATATATATATATATATATATATATATATATATATATATATATATATATATATATATATATATATATATATATATATATATATATATATATATATATATATATATATATATATATATATATATATATATATATATATATATATATATATATATATATATATATATATATATATATATATATATATATATATATATATATATATATATATATATATATATATATACAGGTGGCCCTTAGCTATAGAGGTGAAAAGTAAATTACCTCAAATATTCCAAGACACCTTTCATTGTCACATATGATGCTTATTTTTGTTTCCTAAAATTTCATCGATATTAGGGAAGAAGGACACGTGACTGTGACTCATTTGAAGAAAAATTTTAATAGTATTTGAAAATGTTATTTCTATTGACAAATATTATGATATGTTATTTCGTACTTTAAAATTTCGTAGATACTGTCGGTTTCTTAACATCAAGATATCGGAGTCTATATTTAGATACTAGTCAAAACACTCTAAAAAATAAATTGTTTTTCTTCTTCAATATTGGTAAGCAATTTGTCATAATCTTTCAATAATTTTCTTCCTCTTTCCGCCACATTGTTTATAACTTTTAAGTCTGTTTGCAATTTGTAATCATTTTAAGAAGTCAGTCTTCATTGCTATTTCATTCCGATGGATGCATAATCAAGAAATATGTGTTTATAGAAAATAGCTCAAAGAATCATTTGGATTTCTCGTTAATGAAGTGATCTATGCCCTTATCAAGATATGTATCTAAATACTTGGTTTGATGTGTTGTCTTTTTAACGCTTCCATCAGTAACATCAGGATTTTTAATATTTGTACCATCAATAGTTTTATTTCAACTGAAACATTTATATCTAAAAAGGATAAGATTGCTAATTCAGGTGATAGATAACACAAATTATTGCAAAATTTTTGAAAGGCTAATTTGTTGATTTTCTCATTTATATCCTTATACAAATAAAGACTAAATAACGTCAGATCTTGAAGTGGAGCTTCTGTCGAAATAGGCGAACGAATCCAATCCTTGACGTACAAACAAACAATGAAGAGACATACTTCTCTGATATTATTTATTTCATTTCGGGATATTTTAAGTTGATTTTGGTAAATATATGACCTTAGTCATTCATCTGATATGATGAATAGCTTCTGAGATCCTGAATGATCATACTTCGAAGAAGACATCCTTCAAGGAAAATTTCCGTAAGTTCAACAAGTTCCCTGTTGCCGTCTAATCTACTCGAACCTTTTTTCTTTAAGAATTCTCAAAGAAAACAAAAGATCTTCAGTATTTGACAGCTTATATTTGATGTATGTGTCTGTTATACCTTGTGTGAATTTAGATTTATCAGTTGCAGATCAGTTTTCTTTGAATATTTTAAAAAAGGAAATATTTGGTTCAAAATATTGGCCAACTACAGAACCCCGAAAACTGTCTTCAAAATAATTTCATAAATATAGTGACGACATGGCCTAAACAGCACATTTCTAATTAAGCACCTTGAAATCAACTTGTGTTTGCTGATGTTGTATCAAAACAAAGCACTTTCACTTTTTCCTTGATGTTCCACCTTTCAAGTAACTCTTGTATGACATCAGTTTGGTGCTCTCCGCTACCTGAAGTAATCAAAGGTATTCCAATTAATTGCTGAAACGGACCAAAAGTTACAATTGCCGGAAATCTGTCTACATGCTCCGTGCCTGTAATGTGTTCTATAATTTTTCCATCACAGTAGTAGTAAGGTACGCGCTATAGGGTTAGTTGAATTCAACAAACTTTTCAAAAATCTTTGCTAATATTTCATGTCTCAGAAGCTTTCGACATGGTGATATAGAACTGTAGTTCTATATCACTGTGGTTATGACTAGGGCTTCCACTGTTGCTGTTAAGATCCAAGATCCTAACAGCATCCCTATCACCAAACTTTGCACTTATCAAGTGTACCAACTAATTTAGGTGTCATTTGTTGTACTTTTAATCTTTTCCTTTGTGTTGAAACGCTGAGAATATGCGTAAAACTTGCATCAGAAGGCATAGGTCATCGCTCGTAGGAAGTTCCATTTCATTTGCATTTTCTGTGGACGAAAAAGTATGACCAAATAAAGTTTCTTCCGTTAATTGGAAAATATCGAGGAAAACGGTAAGTTGGTGTGAAAACCTTTTAATACGTTGACTAATAATAATAATAATAATAATAATAATAATAATAATAATAATGTATTTTAAAATTTCCCATAACATGAACGAATGCTTACCTTGCAACGATTTTTCTTTGAGCCATTGCGAGCTTGTCTTCTTTTTTTTACTAATAGGCCCATTTCATTTCTTTTTCAGCCAAGACATGATGTATACCAATCATTGACCCTTCGCTGCCTTTGTTTCTCTGACTTAAAAGAGAAACTGACAATCTTCTTCAATGGACACAATTTGAAGGGCGTCAGCAAAGGATATCAAAAAGATCATCCAACATTTCCACGAAATCATTCTCTCTGGATTTCTAATGCTCAGACATCCGTTGCAATTATATCGAATTATCTTCCATTCTTTATATAATACTTCCAGTTTTTCAACACTATGTTGATATTTTTTAGTTGGAATTCGTGCATTCTGCCCAAAAAAAAAACTTCAATCTCTTTGATAGAAAGATGAGCACTCGAAAGTAAATTTAGAATCACTTTAGGCATATTGTGGAATGAAACTCTTAAAACCAGTCCATTCGAAGATAATATGGGGCTTACTATTTTACTATCAGAATGCCCAAACAGAAACAGACCGTCGTGTTTTCTTGTTTCTATTTTTAATTCTTGAAATCACACAACAATAACAGCATATGCACAAGATAAGTAATAGAGACTCAATTCAGTACAGTACCCAACCCGCTTACGAAGCTGAATTTTGAGTCATCGACTCAGTCATAGTCTCTGCGTAGACTCTGATTAGTGATTACTGACTGAAATCTTGTGACTACTTTGACTCTTAATAAAAACGTAGGTCTTCTGTAATAATAATAATAATAATAATAATAATAATAATAATAATAATAATAATAATAATAATAATAATAATAATAATAATAATAATAATAATAATAATAATAATAATAATAATAATAATAATAATAATAATAATAATAATAATAAAAATAATAATAATAATAATAATATATTTATTATATATTATTATTATTATTATTATTATTATTATTATTATTATATTATTATTATTTACAAATGTACTATTATGAAAGTGAGTTAAAACAAAAACGTTTTAAACGATACTGCTACAAGCATTCACAAGCGATGAGCCTTCACTAAACCTAGTCTGATTGGACGTAATATATTTGTTATTTTTCTTATTTTAACTATTTCCAATAATTTGGGAGTTGTCCTGAAACTTTGAAACTTTAAATTATATATATATATATATATATATATATATATATATATATATATATATATATATATATATATATATATATATATATATATATATATATATATATATATATATATATATATATATATATATATATATATATATATATATATATATATATATATATATATATATATATATATATATATATATATATATATATAGATAGAGAGAGAGAGAGAGAGAGAGAGAGAGAGAGAGAGATAAAAAAAAAAATTTATTAGATCGTTTTTTTAATTTTTTTTTTATTTTTATTTAATTATTTACTTATTTATTTTATTTTATTTTTATTTATTTATTTATTTATTTTTTTGTAGAATATAAAATGTTTGGCGTAATTTTAAATATTACATAGGGTTCCCATCTCTCTTTCTTCTCTTTTTTAAATATACATATGCATAAAATAAAATCTTTTTTAGATTGTCAAATGCTCACTTTAGCATAAAAAGGAAATATATATTATGTAAAAACTTTAAATATTTTAATCTTTTTTTTTTTTTTTTTTTGTTTATTCGTTCTCCTCATCAAAGTTATTGACGCATTGTATGTATCCATGGAGATTTCCGGTTTGACGTCTGACATAGACAGGTTATACTGATCATCAATTATATTTTTTTTTTCTTTTCCAATATTTGAGGCATATTTCAAGTTATAGTTTTTTTTAATACAAAATGCCCCAGTATTATCTACCACCTTACTATAAATACATAGCTTCCAGTGTTGAGATCTCACCGGGGTAAGGGCAAATAATCCCACAGTGGGTACTATATATATATATATATATATATATATATATATATATATATATATATATATATATATATATATATATATATATATATATATATATATATATATATATATATATATATATAATATACTAGTTTATTAATATTTTAGCTTTAAACTCTACCCTATCTAGAAGAGTGGAGGAACCGAAGTCTTCCTAATGTGAGAACAGTAGCCTACTCCATACAAGGGCCTAACCTAACCTAATCTAACCTAACAACCTTATATAATTGGAGTAACTGCTCGGTAGGAAAAAATTCATGCAACCTGAATAGTACCCCCAACTTCTTAGAGGCAGCCTTAGACACCGTTGTGATATGAGGTCTCAAAGATAATTCATTGTTTATGTTTA
>SEYY01021809.1:62500-67500 GCA_009176605.1 Armadillidium nasatum
AATATGATACCATCAGCTTTTTTCATCCCCCAAAATTTACTAACATCACATGACAACAAATTAATATTTCTTTCACTTGGTAATTGGACACATTTGGTGGAATTTAGCGGGTGAATTTTAAAAGCATTCAAACCTCAATTTACGATCTGAAATGATTTATTTTTTAAAGATATGGTTGGAATTTTCTGACCATTTTCATTGATACTCTTTCAAATAAAGACATTACATTTTGGAAGGGAAACTTATGGACTTAAAAAACATTGCTATTCACATTCATGTATGCAAATATCTCTCCAGTATCAACCAGAGTAACAAAAATCGTTGTATTATTGCGGCTTCAGATTATACTGGCATTTTTATGAAATTTAATCAAGTTTGCGAACTTTCATGAGCTGCATTATATATATATATATATATATATATATATATATATATATATATATATATATATATATATATATATATATATATATATATATATATATATATATATATATATATATATATATATATATTATATATATATATATAGTATCAAACCACATAAACCGTGGAGTGAAATAGTACAATTTCTTTTTCAGCTATCGAGGATTCGAACACTAACTTCTAAACTGGTAAGACAGAGTGTTAACTCTTCGCATTGACACTTTAAACTGATATCTCAGGGAGAAAGCTCATAGACAAACGCCATGCTGGTAAACAGGTCAGTTAATATCCCCATTAACCACAGATAATATACGTAAGTATAAAACCAAAAAAACCGTGAAGTGAAATAGTACAATTTCTTATTCTGCTATCGGGGGTTCGAGCCTTGACCTATAAGCTGGTAGGACGGAGACAGTTCAAATGGAAATCACAGAGAGAAAGCTCATAGACAACTGCCATGCAGACTAACTCAAAGGACCTCCCCAAGCGCATTCAAGAGTGCACTCATGGCTAATTGCTTTCCTAACGTTCACTGATTTCAGAAGAAATGCATCTCATCAAGTGTAATCTCAGTTAAAAGCAGTTTAAAGTGATGAAGCATAAATCAAGGGTGTTCAATCACTAGTTGGGACGATCTAGAATGTGTGTACGTCAGTGATTGTACGAGATTCCGTATCCCGATCCCGATTTCGATCCCTCTGGGTCTCGATATTTTAAACCCGATCTTAATCCCAATCCCGATGTGAAAATTTTAATTCCGAAAAATCCCGGTTTTCTGATCCCGATTATTTTATGGAGAAAGAATTTTGTAATTTGGATAAAATATTTCAAAGAATAATCATAAAATTTTAATGATAAGTGCAACCATCTTCCAACATTTCCAATTTTATTGTCAGGGTATCATAATTGCCAAATACCAGCACAGCGTGAAGCATCAAACTCTCTTTTCATCTTCTAGATCTGACAACAGTGGACGAGAAATGACGTCAGCGTTTCGGCGAAGGCTCAGACAAATTGAAAAATCTGTGTCAGTTTACCCGTTTCTATAGTTGTTAATGTTTGGTTAGCTCTGATTCTACACTTCTACTGTTTCGAAATTCCTTATTAATTATTTTTTGTTGTTCTTTTTGATCAGAAGGAGTGTATAATGTAAGTTTAGGATATACTTTATTGTATTTTATTCAAATAGTAAAATTATTTGCCTTCTTCAAATTTGCTTTCTGTCATTTCTGTTAATAGTTGAATATAATATATATATATATATATATATATATATATATATATATATATATATATATATATATATATATATATATATATATATATATATATATATATATATATATATATATATATATATATATATATATATATATATATATATATATATATATATATATATATATATATATATATATATATATATATATTATATATATATATATATAAAGCCGCTTTGTGTTCAGAATTGCTCAGCATAAATTACTCCTTGGGGTTTAGTAATTATAATGCAGTAAAGTAACATGTTTTATATTAATAATAATATAATAAATTAAAAATAGTAATATAATATAATAATAATAATAATAATAATAATAATAATAATAAAACTAATAATGGACCGTGGGAGAACAGAACTAATACATTAATAAAAATTTCAAAATCTCGATCCCGATCCCGATCCCGATTCCTGATCCCGAAAAAATCGTAATTCTGATTCCTATCCCGATCCCGATCCCGATCCCGAAAAAAATCGTAATCCTGATTCCGATCCCGATCCCGAATAATTTTGAATCTCGTACGATCACTGGTGTAAGTTCTTTAATCAGTTACTACTGATCGTTGAGAATGCTAATTCGATCTCATCCCTTCCAATATCAGTCTTAGTGGAACCTAACCATTTAGTGTTATTGTGTACAATGAAATCCTCTAAATAGAGAACCGCAGTATATGTATGTGAAGATGCAATTGTCACGTGAGAAGTGGTTAGATACTCAAAAACGGTTTTCTATTGGGAAAACAGTATCAGAAGCATATGATTATACTAGTAGTAGGAAGAAAGATTTAAAGCCACATTACATCGAAGTTGGGAGATTGGAGATTTCCAAGACGTGTTACCGAAGTGTTAGTATTTATAAAGAATTTTGAAATAAATTATTATTAGAAATATTGAGAAAGTTAGTGAAACAAATCCTCAGACATCCAGATGTCAGGCAAAAGCAAAAGGTTAGGATAAGAGTTAGGGAGATAGTATTCCAAGGATGCTAAATTAGAGTGTAAGCCACGGACGTTGGTAAAGTATATAGAAAATCAATGACTGCACACACACAATCACGATTAAAACAAAACAAACATAAAAATAAGCAAACAAACAAACAAAATAACTAACTAACTAAATATACTAACTAACTAACTAACTAACTAACTAACTAACTAACTAACTAAACTAACTAACTAAACTAACTAACTTAACTAACTAATAACTAACTAACTAACTAACTAACTAACTAACTAAACTAACTAACTAACTAACTAACTAACTAACTAATAACTAACTAACTAACTAACTAACTAAACTAGCTAACTATATATATATATATATATATATATATATATATATATATATATATATATATATATATATATATATAATATATATATATATATATATATATATATATATATATATATATATGAATGAAGAGGAAAGAGGAAAATAGGTTGAGCAAGAATGAAAATCTTATGACCCTTAGGCAGTCTGAGCTTTAACGCAAGTCTTAAAAGCAAAAAATGATTTCTGGTGAGAAAATCTGAAGGCCTAAAGCCATCCTTAATCTCTTCCTTTTTTCAGCAAAGGATTACAGTAATCCCCTTATTTCTTTTTCCACTTTTTCATAATTCATATTTTTTTATTTGATTTTACTTCTTTTATATATATATATATATATATATATATATATATATATATATATATATATATATATATATATATATATATATATATATATATATATATATATATATATATATATATATATATATATATATATATATATATATATATATATATATATATATATTATATATTTTTATTATATCCTGACATTAAGAAATAACATTCCAATAAATATATTTATATTATACCACCTCTGACTTGAATTCTTTGTATTTATTGTTTACGTGGTCTTTTAAAATTAAATTAAACTGAGCAAGTTTTTTAGAGATGTTTTTTAGCTATGGTTCAATTAGTCATTCTATCAGTCATTCGATCAAGTGGCCTCGAACGGAACGTTTTCGTTTTAGTATATTCGTGAAATTCAGCAACTTTCTCATGAATAGATTCGAGGATATGTTTATAAAAGGCAACGCGTAGTTTCAGTCAATGGGTCACTGAAGATCGACCATTCATCCTGAAAGATATCTTAGAGGAAAAGAGTTGAGTTTATAGCTACAACTCTGAGACAAAGCAAAGATTCCTACAATAAATAAACTCATGTCTCTCATGGTCTAAGACTTTAAAGCACTTGAGGACTGTTATAGGAAGGACTGTTGTTTTCTTTTACATCTATGTAGTTAAATTTTTACCACCTACCTCGGACACCCACGTTAGAAAAGAAATATTGGATGTTATTCCGACGTTTTAAAACTCTCTACAAAACACGGTTTTCAAAACTCAAAAAAAAAAATGAAAAATGAAAAAAACTGTGGCGCAACTATAGCTGTTCATCACAAAAAACTTTCCAGCACACGCTACCATTAAAACATCAAGAGTATTGTTTTTTTTTTTTTTTTTTTTTTTTTTTTTTTACACATCACACAGGCAAAGCCCTATTGCAATATGATTGTCAACTCTCATCGTCTTTATTCAAAGGATTAGTTTCTTTAGATATTATTATTCAACTTTTTCATAAAGGAAATAAGAATCAGAAAGGCAGAGACTGAAAAATAAGTTAGGGAATGCAAACCATTGTGATTTTTTCGCGGACTTCAATAAAGTGAGAAGTAGATGGAGGATTGCCATAAATTTAATAGTAATAGAAATGTTGACAGATTTTAAAAATTGAATGAAAAATCTTTTTTTTAAATATTCAGAACAAATTACTTAACAAATTAAAAGTTTTTGAAGCATTTATCAATGATCGAAAATCTCATAGGTTGGAGAGAAAAAGGAGAAGATTGGTAGAGGAGGTTGATGGTGGGATTTCGATAGAATAATTGGTAAAGCTCTGAGGAAAGTGAAGATTGGTAAATCGACAGGGGTTTAAAGTTTGGATGAGTTTGTAAAATGTTGTGATGAGTTAGAATTACGAGTGAACGCAGGAAAGAGTAAAGTGTTATAGATGAAAAATGTAGAGAGTGGGGAGAGGGTTGTAGGTGGAGAGGGAGAGATTGGAATGGGTTAATTCATTTCAATATCTGTGTGTGAATTTTGAGGGGGAGGATGGTTGTGAGGGAGATGAAGAAAAGGAGAGAAGGTGTTGGGAGGCTTGAGGGATGTTTGGAAGAGAGGAAGGTTGACAAGAGAAGCGAAAATGAAAATGTTTGAGGGATGCTGTGTACCGGTTGTTATGTAT
>SEYY01021809.1:77500-87500 GCA_009176605.1 Armadillidium nasatum
AGGATAAAAGAGATCTGAAAAGATGAAAATTATTAATTATTTTTCTTAATATAATTTTGTGATGTTATATAATCATAGTTTAATAGAAGCATTAATTTATTTCTAGTATTTGTTTTAAAAACAACGTTCGTGCATTCTCTCTCTCTCTCTCTCTCTCTCTCTCTCTCTCTCTCTCTCTCTCTCTCTCTCTCTCTCTCTATATATATATATATATATATATATATATATATATATATATATATATATATATATATATATATATATATATATATATATATATATATATATATATATATATATATATATATATATATATATATATATATATATATATATATATATATATATATATATATATATATATATATATATATATATATATGTATATATATATATATATATATATATATATATATATATATATATATATATATATATATATATATATATATATATATATATATATATATATATATATATATATATATATATATATATATATATATATATATATATATATATATATATATATATATATATATATATATATATATATATATATATATATATATATATATATATATATATAGATTTCTTTATTATTATTTTATTATTATTATTTTTCTCGTATAAGATGTGAGTCCCTTTGCGCTAAAAAAAATTACAGCTCAGGTGCGATTTTAAAACAGAAATTGAAAAACAAAAATGCATCATTTTCTGGATATGATCGGGGGAGAGGGAGAGAGAGAGGGAGGTAGAGAGGGAGGGAGGGAGGAGGGAGAGAGAGGACGAGGAGAGAGGAGAGCTGTAAAATGGGGGAGGGAGGAAGATATTCTTAGTGATAGAAAGAAAGAAGAAAATATAAGGGGAAAAAATTTTGTGAAGCTACAATAAGTATTTTATATCCCACCATTCTCGGTTCCCTTCTTCTTCTTTTTTTTCTTTTTCTTTTTAATTCCTGAGGAGATGGTTTCCCCCCCCTCTCCCTAGCCCCTCCTTTTTGGGGGGAGATAAGGTTGAAGAGCATTAATGGTTTGGAAAAAGAGAAAATGTTCCACAATAAAGAAATGGCAGAGATTTGCCAATGAACTCTAAACTTTAATGGAACTTGAAATATAAGCCATGTTAGGCTATATAGATCATAATAGAGTGGGCATAGATTCTTTATATATATATATATATATATATATATATATATATATATATATATATATATATATATATATATATATATATATATATATATATATATATAATATATATATATATATATATATATATATATATATATATATATTATATATAATTATATATATATATATATATATATATATATATATATATAATATATATATATATATATATATATATATATATATTATATATATATATATATATATATATATATATATATATATATAATATATATATATATATATATATATATATATATATATATATATATATATATATATATATATATATATATATATATATATATATATATATATATATATATATATATATATAATATATATACTATCTTTACTTAAGCCGTTAAATAATTTCTGTGAGAGGGTACTTGGCATAAGCTACTATTTCAAATCGAGATAATCATTCTACATTAGTTATAGGTTAAAAATACATCAAAAAGTTTTCAGAAAAAAACACAAAGAATAATTGGTTGTTAACCTGTTGGACGTAAGTACTCACAACCGTGGATTATTTTCAAAAGTTAAGACAATGGAATAATTATTTAACAATCACAGTAATTTGTTAACAATAATAGCAAAACGAAAATGAAGTTAGTTAAAGAACAGAAACAGCAACAATAAATTCCAAGAATTACAATTACCGTGTGGTACTTTTAGTTCATAAATAACAATAGTAAAACAACAAATAAATAATGCTGATTTAGCAATAGAAAACTGTTCAAGTAAAATGTAAATTGATATTTTAAAAGTGATCTAAATCTCTATCACAATTGAGGAAGAAATCTCTCTACCTAAAATCAATGGAACTATTCGAATTATACGTTAGTCTAAGACACCTTCAATATCAATGATACATATAAAGAAAGAACCAACAAGGTAACTGCTCTTCCTTTCAGTGAAACATTGTAAATCAATTGTTATGTTAAGAAAAGTTTATTATTATTATTATCAATTAAAAAGGAAAAACGTATTTTACATTCATATTACTCAACACTATTATACTATCGAAGAACATTAAGAATAATTTATTTCTAAATCCATTTTACAGAAAGTAAAAAAGTTTGAACCAATCAAATTTTAGTTGCTAATTTATTAAAAGTAAAACATTTTTTATTTTATTACAAAATTTTATTCTTTTATTTTTTATTATTTTATATAGAGTAGTGATGGCATCCGCATCCTCATCCGCGGAGCACCCTCATCAATATTAATATTCGCATCCGCATCCGCATCCGCACTTTCAAAAGTTCAACATCCGCATCCGCATCCGCATCTGCACTTCTCCAAAATTCGACATTCGCATCATCCGCATCCGCAAATTAGAAAATATGACATCCGATCCATCACTAATATAGAGTACTGTGTTTGCTCCATATGATAATACTGGTCAGTAAAGTATAGTATAATATGGTATAGTGCTGTTCTGTATTAAATAATTAAAAAAAAAAAGAGGTAAAGCTTTAATAAACATAGTTGCTTTTGTAAGTCATGCATTTTTTTTTACACATGACCACCTCTCACGGGCAGAGCCCTATTCAAGGAAAGGGTGTTAGAGCAATAAAAGAAAATGAAACCTACAAGTTCTCATCTAACGAAAATTTCACAGGTGAGCATAGACGTGGGCTTTAAAGAAATAGAGATTAAATTCAGCAGGAAAAACAGAATATGGGAGAGGGTTCTACAAAACAGAGGTTGCATAATAATAATAATAATAATAATAATAATAATAATAATAATAATAATAATAATAATAATAATAATAATAATAATAATAATAATAATAATAATAATAATAATAATAATAATAATAATAATAATAATAATAATAATAATAATAAACGAAAAATAATAAAAAAAATATTTAAAAAATTTTTAAAAAAAAAATGAATAAAATAATATTAAAAATATCTCAGAACTTTGTAATATTTTATTCACTTTTCTAACTAATATCATATAATATAATAGTCAAATAATCTAATTTTCAGTAAGAGATTATGATTAATTAATATATGTTTAATTAGCATTAATTAAATAATTGAATTATTAATGCAAACTGATTTTCATAATAATTTATTTTCTTAATTATTATAATATATATTTATTACAATAATAATTTTATATATCATTCAGATATATAATATAATATAATTATAAAAAAAAATTAGTTTTTTGTTTCCATGGAAATTTAACGTCTTATTCAATAAGGATTTTCATTCTTATTTAATACGAATATAATATAATATAATATAATATAATATAATATAATATAATATAATATAATATAATATATATATTATATAATATAATATAATAGGAGGGTGTGAAGTTAACGGAGAATAGGAATGAATAGAAAAGATTGGTGAAGGGGTAAGTGTTTAAATGGATGTGCCCTGCGGTAGACAACACCCCACAATTGTGGGAAAGGTTGTAGGTATATAAAAAATACCATAAACATGAACGACTTATGCAAATTAAGACTATGTTAATGGAGTAAGTAAATCTGTGTTAGTGTGACTCAAATAGTTAAGAGGTCGGGTAGTGTGGTGAAAGTCCAGGGTTTGATCCCTCTTGCTGATCCTAACAAGCAACTTCCTAGTGAAGTATAATATAAATTTGCGTTAGTGTGACTCAAACAGTTAAGAAGGACTGGTAGCGTGGTGAAAGTCCAGGGTTCGATCCCTCTTACTGATCCTAATAAGCAGCTTAATAGAGAATTACACAATATGCAAACCTGAAGAGTTCGTTTGGTACTTCATGAAAAACATTCCTTCGTTATTCAAACTACCCCAACTTAAATATATATATATATATATATATATATATATATATATATATATATATATATATATATATATATATATATATATATATATATATATATATATATATATATATATATATATATATATATATATATATATATATATATATATATATATATATATATATATATATATATATATATATATATATATATATATATATATATATATATATATATATATATATATATATATATATATATATATATATATATATATATATATATATATATATATATATATATATATATATATATATATATATATATATATATATATATATATATAATATATATATATATATATATATATATATATATATATATATATATATATATATATATATATATATATATATATATATATATATATATATATATATATATATATATATATATATATATATATATGCGGTCCTTGCAATGAATCTATCTCGTTTTTCTCTGATCGAACTTTAAATATTGAATGAGATTATTATAGAGTTTTAATTTGAAATTCGAATCGCTGTAATTAAATAAATAAATAATATAATAAATTAGTTTAATAATTAATAATAAATAAATAAATAAATAAATAAATAATACGTTTATCATTACGAACAACCAAATTCTTTCTTGAGTAATTTTCTAAAAAATTATTAATAATTTCTCTTTATAATAATTTAATATAAATTGTTTTCATTTGGTGGTTAAAAAACTTTTTTATTAATAAATTATTTTTTATTTTCAAAGGGATAATATAAGTTATTTTTTATTTGCGATTAGTAAATATGTTTCTATTAATAAATTTACTTTTAATATCATAGGAATCATTTAATTATTTTTTATTCTTAGTTAAAGCGGTTAGGACATATTTTCGACTTTTTCTTTTGTCGAATTTTTTATTCTGGAATAAAATTTTTATTATATAAAATACAAAATTAATATTTGAATAGTAATCATTATTTTGCATCATACTCATTTCCAAATTCTTGTTCAATTTCTGTAAATTTTGTGGATTCAGAGATCCCTCCTTGAAAAGGGCTCTCTGCCCGTGAGTGGTGGCAACAGGTAAAAAAAGAAAAAAAAAAAAAAAAAAAAAAAAAAAGCATACCCTTTCACTTTTTCCTTTCTAACATTTTTTTTCTTGACCGAAATCGTTCAAATTTTCAGGAACTATAGAAGAAGGGCATATCTAAAGTTTCATGGACAGACATTTTAGATATCTATCTCTTAAAACACGATGTAAGGTAAAATGAAAAAAAAAAAAAAAAAAAATTTGAATATTTTGACATTTTTATTTTTAAAATTTCAAAGCTTAATTATTTTTTTTTTCAGGAATAAATATCTAAAACGTCTCTAAATCAAATTTTAGATATATCTTTTCCTTACATTTCCTGAAAATTTGGCTAATTTAAATGAAGAAATAAAAAAGTTATATCTAATACAGTGAGGTACACCTTTTAGTTCAATTTGGCACCCTCGCTGTTAAGGATATAAGGATCTTGTTTCTTGACTAAAGTTAGTCAAATTTTCAAAAATTGTAGAGATAGGGTACATCTAAAGTTTGATCGTAAAACATTTTAGATATCTATTCTTGAAAAAAAGTAATGATGTTTTGAAATTTTCCCCAAAAAATATCAAAATTTTCAAACTATTTTTTTCGTATTTACCTTACAACGTATGTTTAGAGATAGATATCTAAAATGTCTCAAGATCGAAATTTAGATATACCCTTTTAGATATATAGATCGAAATTTAGATATACCCTTCTTCTAGAGTGACAGAAATTTGAAAAGAATTCGGATAATGCGTATCTGGCCCAAAAATGGAGAGATTCCAAAAAATTTTTTTTTTATTATTCCAGAATATAATCGGCGAAAAAAAATGCCGAAAAAAATGTTCTAACCCCCTTAATTAACTATACTCATAAAATCTTTAGAATATTCGAAGTATTTTAATAGTTTTTAAATTTTCCTCACAACCTTCTTCAATGGTTTTTCATTCTCATTTTTCATTTGTAGCATCCACTCTTATTAATAATCGAATATAAATATATATATATATATATATATATATATATATATATATATATATATATATATATATATATATATATATATATATATATATATATATATTATATATATATATATATATATATACAGAGATGGGAACAGATCCGTTACTCCGTAACTAACGGGAACAACGGACTCGTTACTTTTTCTTTCATTTTACGCAAAGAATAACTTCCGTTATTTTTCCTCAGTTACATTTTAACCCTTAACATTTTGTTCGACTTTCTTTGATAGCCAATTGACCACCCCGGTCAAGCTAAAAAAATCATTTTAATATATATATATATATATAATATATATATATATATATATATATATATATATATATATATATATATATATATATATATATATATATATATATATATATATATATATATATATATATATATATATATATATATATATATATATATATATATATATATATATATATATATATATATAATATATATACTATATATATATATATATATATATATATATAGGATCATTTTCAATACTGAAAAAAAAAAAATCTTAGGAAATGTAAACTTTAAAGCCAATAATGTAATCCTACATAGATTCTATACTTGCTTTAAGTATTTTTCAAGCAATGTTGCTGTTTATGCTTATCCTAATTAAAGTGTATATTTTCTTTTTAAATTACAGGGTAACCAACAGCATGCAGAAGACATTGAAAATGAAACCTCATAAAGGAATGTTAAATACGAATTTGCAAACAAATATATACGTGTTTGTAATTTATGTATAATTATAATTTTTTTATGTAATAATTCTCAAATATTTATTAGTAAATTAATTTAAAAATAATGATAATGTTGAAAATTGAATATACACAAATTTATAAATTACCTAAGATACCGTAATTAATATCGTGGTCAAAAGCTAAAAGTAACGGAGTAACGGAACTTTCGTTACTTTCCTTTTCCTTTCAAAGAAACGGAATAACAATATTGGAGTTACTTTTTCCGAGTAACGGGGTAATGGTAACGGAATAACAATAACAATTACATTTTTGAGTAACGGTGCCTATCTATCTATCTATCTATCATATATATATATATATATATATATATATATATATATATATATATATATATATATATATATATATATATATATATATATATATATATATATATATATATATATATATATATATATATATATTATCAATGCTATAAACGCATCGGTAAATATGTATAAAGTGAAAATAGAAACTTTTATGGGATTCCTTCTCTGGGGTCGAACCACCGCCTGTTGCGACTGAGAACGACAAAAACTCGATGC
Organism: Armadillidium nasatum; assembly: GCA_009176605.1. Classification (NCBI taxonomy): domain Eukaryota; kingdom Metazoa; phylum Arthropoda; class Malacostraca; order Isopoda; family Armadillidiidae; genus Armadillidium; species Armadillidium nasatum. The sequence continues at coordinate 84,886 of SEYY01021809.1, forward strand.
TCTACCGCTGAGCTATCCACGAACCCAAAAAGTTTTTGTCGTTCTCAGTCGCAACAGGCGGTGGTTCGACCCCAGAGAAGGAATCCCATAAAAGTTTCTATTTTCACTTTATACATATTTACCGATGCGTTTATAACATTGTAATTAAATAATATCTTAAAAAGGAACGATAGAGGGAACAACAGGTTGAAAACCTAATCCTTGACGGGAGCTCGTATGCTTGAAACTGTTCCTTGAAACGAACTTTTTTGGGTTCGTGGATAGCTAGCGGTAGAGCATCGAGTTTTGTCGTTCTCAGTCGCAACAGCGGTGGTTCGACCCCAGAGAAGGAATCCCATAAAAGTTTTTATATTTCACTTATATATTATATATATATATATATATATATATATATATATATATATATATATATATATATATATATATATATATATATATATATATATATATATATATATATGTGTGTGTGTGTGTGTGTGTGCGTGTGCGTGAGGAGTACGTTCGCTTGAGCTTAGTACATGTACAATCATAAAGAATTTTCTTACATTTTCTTTTAGCTAAGAATCTATTGAAAGGTCTGGAGGTCCCTCGCCTTATTTAAAAAGGGAGATAACAGCAAATGTTGCACCCTTGGGAATTTTCTCTCATATCTACGAGGGGGATTTTTGCCTCTCTCGCATAATGGAGTGTTGATTTCAAACAGTTTACTTACGCAAGAGTGTCATCGTCATTGTTTTCTCTTTCTAAATTAGATGAAAAGTGACTTCGATCCAAGGGTGAATTATTGTTTTAGTAATGTATGCATACAGAAGTCATACAAATGTTCACCTGTTCCTTGTTTATATATATATATATATATATATATATATATATATATATATATATATATATATATATATATATATATATATATATATATATATATATATATATATATATATATATATATATATATATATATATATATATATATATATATATATATATATATATATATATATATATATATATATATATATATATATATATATATATATATATATATATATATATATATATATATATATATATATATATATATATATATATATATATATATATATATATATATATATATATATATATATATATATATATATATAATATATTATTATCATTATATATATATATATATATATATATATATATATATTATTCCAAAAATGGGACACCTCTAAGCCTTCCAGATATCGTGCGATAGCTATAATATTTGTTTCTTATCTTTCGGATCATTCTATCCTAAACAGGAAACTTGAAAACTTTTCAATTCTTATCGTACAACAGATCAGATTGCTAGTTTCACTTCCTCAAAGATCACTTTTTAAATGGCGATCGTTTCTCTATCTCTCTCTCTCTCTTTCTCACTCTCTCTCTCTCTCTCTCTTTCTCTCTCTCTCTTTCTCTTTCTTTCTTTCTTTCTCTCTCTCTCTCTCTTCTCTTCTTTCTCTCTCTCTTTCTTTCTTTCTCTCTCTCTCTCTCTCTCTCTCTCTCTCTCTCTCTCTCTCTCTCTCTCTCTCTCTCTCTCTCTCTCTCTCTCTCTCTATAACTTTTAGTTCACTTCCATTCGATGTTTCGGTAAATGTATTGCTGTTTCGTTGAACACATACATGAATAGCTTATCAAGAATCTGGCACAAAGCTTTGATTTCTAAATTTCCATTTTTCTTTATTATATCCTCTTTAAAACCGCATTTCTCCGACATCTTCTCCGGTAGCTCAATAGTAGCTTTTGTAAATGGTGACCACTCGTCTTTCAGATCTATTAATGGTGATATTAATCAGAATTTTCTTATACCCATGCGCTCTTTTTTTTTTTTTTTTTTTGTTTTGTTGTTGTTCATTAACTACCTTTAGTCTGTCATCTTCCATATCTTCCAAATCCGATGTCCTTTGTCACTAGCTATTCGTAATAGGTAGCGACAAAGTGACAAAAACCATTGTATCGAAATATACATAAAAAGCAAACGTATCTTATAGAATTGAAACAAAAGATGTTGAATCCATTTGGGACTTGTTTTTGTTTCCCTATTTAAGAGCTAAATGCTTGATTGTGTTAGCTACAAAACTAAATAAAGGTCCTATCGAAAAAAAAATTTTCATCCATATTAAAAATCTGAAGAAATTTGATGAGATGTTGGATAAATGTATTTATGTACTTGCTATGATAAGAAAATTATCAGAATGGATTATAGATGTACAATTTGAATTCCAGTGATTGAGTGGGAATCTTTCGTTGGTAAACAAGAAAGAATTAACTAGCTTGGTCCAATTGATTGGGCCACTGTTTCAGCAAGAAAAATGAACTTAAGATAAATACAAAAAAAAAAAACTTGAAATTTGAAAATGAAATCTAGTAGTCTTGCTCAGATTTACGAGAAAACAATGAAAACTGATTTTCATATGATAATTATATAATTTGTCTGTGACAGTAGAGAGATACCGCGTAAATTGTAGAGCTACTACTGTAATTATTAATGCTCCTTTGCAAAATATGGTGATCTTAAATATAAGTAAATGCTAAATAGAAATAAAGTAGAAAGAGAATAAAAAAAAGGAAATTCTACACAAGTTTTAGAA
>SEYY01021809.1:107500-115000 GCA_009176605.1 Armadillidium nasatum
GATTGTCTAATAAGACTTCTTTCAATATCTATTGTTTTATTGTATATCTTACAGGATTTAAATGTGACATCGTTATGACCTTTTTTTAGGGATTCTTTTTTTTTTTTTTTTTTTTTTTTTTTTTATTTTTTTTTTTTATTTATTTTTTTTTTTTTTTTAATGGAAATATGAACATTTTTATCCTTAGATTAAAAAACGTTTCAAATAAGAATGCTTCTTCAAATCATTTTCTATTCCTACTGCGGCTAGTATTACTACTAATACTACTACTACTAATAATAATAATAATGGAAAAATATTTTGCTATTTTTTGTTTTTGTATAATATTTAAGATATTATTTCAATTTATTATTATTATTATTATTATTATTATTATTATTATTATTATTATTATTATTATTATTATTATTATTATTATTATTATTATTATTATTATTATTATTATTATTATTATTATTATTATTATTATTATTATTATTATTATTATTATTATTATTATTATTATTATTATTATTATTATTATTATTATTAATTATTATTGTTATTATTATAATTATTATTATTATCATCATTACTATTATACTATTTTTATTATTATTATTATTATTATTATTATTATTATTATTATTATTATTATTATTATTATTATTATGTATTGTGACGTAATCGTCACCCTAGCAACCATTTTCATAAAAAATAAGTGTCATATTTTATAATATTAATTATAAACTTACTCTTTCACTGAATAAAATTTTTTTTGATTTCATTATTTTATTTTTATTATTATTATTATTATTATTATTATTATTATTATTATTATTATTATTATTATTATTATTATTATTTAAATTCATATTTACTAATAGGAGTTTAGTTTTTAAATATTAGAAAAAATCAAAATATTATAATATATATATATATATATATATATATATATATATATATATATATATATATATATATATATATATATATATATATATATATATATATATATATATATATATATATATATATATATATATATATATATATATATATATATATATATATTATAATATTAATTTGTTGTCAAAGAGCTTATGCTAAACACTTAGAGAAGCATCATAACAAGTTTGCCTTCTTCTTTCCTGCAATCACGTTCCGCCCTTTGACCTCAGAGGCGTAAGTGAACCGATTGGCCTAATAGATGTTCTCTTTCCCTTTCTTTGACGGCTCGAGTGGAGCTCCGGAATGCAATATTACGACGAAGGCTTTTCCTTCTTCAGGTTTCGAGGAAGACGTTATAGCGTTCACTCTCATTTGGGACATTGTGGGTAGTCTTTATACGAAGGGGATTTAAATCTTCTTTATGGTTTTTATGGTAGAAATTTTGATTCTTATTCCGCTCGGTGGGAGTGAAAAGGCTTTTTGAATAAAAGTTTCTCTATTTAAATAATTAAATCGGTATTTTCTACTTAACACTTTATCAAAAATGTTCAATATGTTCAAAATTAAATTATAATTTTTCTTTTAGTGTTAACTCTTGTAAGAAAGGTTAGAGGCATACTGGAAACCTTTGTTAGTTGGGGTACTTCAAATTAAGGGTTAATACGGCACTTGAAAATGTGTATGTATGGGTTAGTATGGATGTATGGGTAACGTAGAAGAAGAAAGATTTTTCTCGAAATTAATACCTTATTTACTTTTTAAAAAAAATTGTTGGTAAAACGTTCAAAGTGGGGTAGTAGAAAATAGAGTTTTACCAAACCTAAGTTAATCATAGAAGAATATTTTTGTTAAGAGTGAGTTCCTCTACGCCTAATTCAATACTTCATGTATGCTCAGGTTGAATCTATTTATTTTTATGCAAAATTAATGCATGCATACATTTATAATCATGTAGACTCACCTAAATACGTAAGTATATGCGAACATAATGTATGCTAATATTTCTGGCTCTTGAAGCAAAGGTCTGGAGTAGGATTCCTAAAAAAAAAAAAAAAAAAAAAAAAAAAAAAAAAAACAAAACATGTTTCACATTTTTCTATGCATACGTAAATAATTACTAGAATTTCATATACATGTATACATACATACAAATATAATACATATATTTTTACCTGCATACACAAATAATACATACATTCGTACATATAAGCATATGTACATTACTTACATACATTACATACTTACATACATACAAGCACACATACATACACATGCACATACATATATGAATATGTTAAATACAAACATATATGCAAAGGTAATGCATACATACAAGCACACATACATGCATTCACACGTACATACATACATACATACATACATACATACATACATACATACATACATACATACATACATACATACATGCATACAAAAATGTAACGTATATTCAGATAATCTTCAAGATGACTGATGCAGATTTAAAAAGATCCTCTTATTAATTTCACTCAAATTCATTATTTAAAAAAAAAAAAAAAAAAAAAAAAAAAAAATTTTTTTTTTTTTTCCGAGAAAAGGATTCAAAGTCAATTTCCAAGAATAAAGTATAGTTGTTAAGTATCAGTTTATATATATTATATATATATATATATATATATATATATATATATATATATATATATATATATATATATATATATATATATATATATATATATATATATATATATATATATATATATATATATATATATATATATATATATCGCCTCTGATGGAAAAATTTCAGACACAAATGAAATTCCACAAAATTTGTAAAGATTAAACTACTCCTAAATTAAGTCAATATGCTTTGATTTACTGCATTTAAAATCAAAATAAAGAGAAAATTAAATAATTTTCGTTGTAAAGTGAATGATTGGTCACAGTGAATAGGTTTTGGTAAAGTTTTTACAGAGATAGAATGGGACTACATCGAAACGTAAGTTAAATGGATTCTGATCTAAGGAGAAAATATGCGACTAGAGCTTTAAACAGTAATGTTCGTTTTAATATTCATATTATATGGAGATTCATACAGTTGTTAGTTTGAAGGCTTCATAGGGAATTTGGGAGTGTTTTTTGCAAGTTTCAATAGTAATGGAATGAAAAGAAGCCAAAAGAATTAAATTTTTTTTTCTGCACAAATATGAAGTGATTTCAAAACTTTGAATTTGAAAAGTTTGAAATCGACGGTATAATTCTTTTAAAAAAATAAGCTTTTCTTGAAACTTAAAAGGGAATGGTAAAAAATATTTTCAAGTTTCATTTGAAGTGAAAAAAAATTAAATATATTCCTTCATACCTGAGAGAATCCCTTTTGTTAATTAAACTTTAAGGATTTTCATTTTCAATAATCACACCGATGGCAGAAAAGTACGATCAATATAGCAGTAAATTGATTAAAATATATCACAGAAGAAGGATATATTTTATCTCTAATTGTCTAAGAGATAACATAAAATATAGAGATGAGAAGATAGTAAGAGGGACCCCAAAGAAAGACATAATATAAAATAAGGCGAGGTGTTGAAAGTTATGAAAAGTCTAGTATACTGTGTTCAATATAAGGCGAGGTATTGAAAGTTAAGAAAAGTCTAGTATACTGTGTTCAATATAAGGCAAGGTGTTGAAAGTTAAGGAAAGTCTAGTATATTTTGTTCAATATAATAGTATAAGGCGAGGTGTTGAAAGTTAAGAAAAGTCTAGTATATTTTGTTCAATATAATAGTATAAGACGAGGTGTTGGAAGTTTAGAAAAGTCTAGTATATTGTGTTCAATATAATAGTATAAGGCGAGATGTTCAAAGTTAAGAAAAGTCTAGTATATTTTGTTCAATATAAGAGTATAAGGCGAGGTGTTGAAAGTTATGAAAAGTCTAGTATACTGTGTTCATCAACAAGACGAACCAAGAAATACGAATAGGAAACTACAGTAACTTCTTAAGTTTGCTATAGATAGAGAATTATTTAGCGATTTAACAAGCTAAAGAAAATTCCTCAAGGAATATTGAAATTGCCTAGAATAATGTTTTCAGCGGAATGAGTAAAAGAAGAGATGCGAACATTTTCTATTTAGGATTTTAGATGACTGAAGACTTTATAACTGAAAGAAGTCTTAAAACATAAACAAACAACACTGAATGAATTTAGCCGTAGATTGAAAAGGAAGATGAAATCCATGGCAAAAAATAAAATGCAATAAACATACAACTTTAAGGATGGAAATACAACTAGAGAAAACAAAGTTGGATTAAGAGAAACGAGAGTTCCAGTTAAGAATAAGAGGTAAGGCTTAGAGGAAGAGTTGCTATGCTTAAACAAAGTGGATAATAAAAAAAAGGATTGGGAATGATGCAGAAATGAAGAAAACTTTCTTAATGAAACCAAGTATACAATTACGCAATGAAATAGGAAGTAGAGGATGATGGGCAACCTATTAAAGCTTTCCATTCCTAATCATCCGCCATCTTAAATTTATAAAAGAAAAGCAGCGTAAAGGTGTATAAGGAATATTATTGTCTGGAATAAAATAGTAGTCATGCCTCTAAGCAATCCCTGTCTAGTATCGAAAGTACACAGGAGATATCTTCGAGACGGTAAATTCTTGAAGGAGGAAGACCTGAAAGTCATGCTCAGCCCAGCCTGGAACTTCATGTCGTTCCAGCGTCATTTCTGTTCTACCCTTGAATAAATTTTTAAAAACACATACGCACACACACAAACACACACACACATATATATATATATATATATATATATATATATATATATATATATATATATATATATATATATATATATATATATATATATATATATATATATATATATATATATATATATATATATATATATATATATATATATATATATATATATATATATATATATATATATATATATATATATATATATATATATATATATATATATATATATATATATATATATATATATATATATATATATATATATATATATATATATATATATATATGCATAAAAATATACCAATTAATATACATATTAATATATTCTGATGAAGTAGACAGAAAACTTATCTTTTCAAAATTTAATTAATCCAGCTGTTAAAATCGTTCAAATAATTAAAAAAATTTAGTAATCTTTCTACTATTTCTACTACTACTGCTAATAATAATAATAATAATAATAATAATAATAATAATAATAATAATAATAATAATAATAATAATAATAATAATAATAATAATAATAATAATAATAATAATAATAATAATAATAATAATAATAATAATAATAATAATAATAATAATAATAATAATAATAATTCCAATCATTTATCACAAAGTATTTAACTAATATAACAAACTGTACAGAAAGGCTTTTATTCCTACAAAGGTGACCTCATATGTGTAAATTAATTACACCTTGAATAACTAAAGATGTGAAATGTATTGTAATCTCTTGTGGGGGATTCTGTTTTACTATTATTATTAATCTCTTTTGGGGGATTCTGTTTTACTATTATTATCTGGGACGCACGAAAGGGATATTCGAGGATTTGTTACTAAAGCTCTGTTTTAATTCATATTCTGTAAAGCGTGGTATAAGGCCTCATTAATTACTGAAGAGGCCTCTTCGGTTATACATTGTGGGATGGAGACAAATTTCTAAAGAAAAGACAATAGTAATTCGTTCGTCTGGAATAATTGATGTATTTCTTGGTTCTGTGTTTCCTTACTTTAAAGCGATGTGTATATTTTCTTTACTTGAGATCCTTCTGTAAAATTTTTGTAAAAGAATTTAGCATTATATATATATATATATATATATATATATATATATATATATATATATATATATATATATATATATATATATATATATATATATATATATATATATATATATATATATATATATATATATATATATATATATATATATATATATATATATATATATATATATATATATATATATATATATATATATATATATATATATATATATATATATATATATATATATATATATATATATATATATATATATACTATATACTATCTCCATCTTCTCTGAAGTGATTTCCATCCCCTCAATATTACCAACCTCTCTCCAAGTGCTTTTGAGAAGGTTATATTTTTTGGTACATTTGTTTTCTATCGTATTCCTTGAGCTTATCCCTACTAAATGGGTACAGTCGTGAACAAAAGTTCGTTCCTATTAGGCTGGAAATAAATATTTATATAAAATGGGATCATTTCAGGTTCAGCCAAAAACAGTTCAATTAAGCCCCTCTCAATGTTTTTATTTCTTTTTATTCAAAATAGAGCTTTTATGACATGATTTCCATTTTATATAAATATTTATTTCCAGCCTAATAGGAACGAACTTTTGTTCACGACTGTACATAGTTCGGTTTTAGTTATGCATGGAATGCTTACGACCCTAAGTGGATTCAAGGGAGGACGTACCAATGCTTGCAATTTGTACATATGTATGGTCAAATAGGTGTCATATATATATATATATATATATATATATATATATATATATATATATATATATATATATATATATATATATATATATATATATATATAGAGAGAGAGAGAGAGAGAGAGAGAGAAATACAGTATGGTGAAGTCTGAGAAAATGTTGAATTTTGTCTCCATCGTTATTTATATCTTAATTAAGGGATAATGGAGATAGGGATATGGATAGAAACAAGAAAGTGGGAAACATGTTTCTACATTGAAGTAATTCGGAGATGAACATTCTACGATGTGATAAACGAATATATTAAACGAAAAAGACTGAAAATTGATTTAGCTAAAAGTTAAGTAATGAAAATTAATTTAGCGTTAGAAAATTACGAAAGGCAATCTGGATTGAACAGCTGGTGTTTGGGAAAGAATATATCGGAAAATTGGCTAGGGGTTTGGGGGGGTGGAGAGACGAACGAAATAATTGATCAGGGGTTGAGGAGGGATATAGATTATTTTTATGTTTAAAAGAAATATGAAAAATAGGAATTTCCTCGAGAGGTAAAAATGTTTATGTTCGAGTGTATTTTTTGTTTCAAATATCACTGTACGAATGCGATTCATTGGAAAGCTTTTATAAACTAGCGTAAGAAAAATGATCAAAATTTTGGGAATGAAAATCTTGCAAAATAGTTTTTGGTTGTAGAAAAGAATGTGATCAAGCATTCAAGAATAAAAAAAAAATGTGATGCTAGACAAGGAATTTAATGAATGGAGAGATGAAAAGAAAAGGATATTGGATCAAATCATAAAATATTCCAATTACCTAACTAATGGAAAACCATAATGGAGTTTTAATGATGAAGTGAAAAAGCAAAAATAAAAAAAAAAAAAAATAAGAGAAAAAGGTTGCAACCCAAGAGTGAGAAATCTAAAGAAAGTTACACCAAACATAATTCTAAAATTTACGATGTAGGAGAAAATAATTAATTGTACAATTAATTCTAATAGTCTGCAACTGACACTAGCCTGCAGTAATTTCTATGATTATATTATT
>SEYY01021809.1:120000-127500 GCA_009176605.1 Armadillidium nasatum
CTTGTACTTCTGAGCTAGCACCCTGCCTTGGTAAACTATTTGATCTCTGTCTGTCTACTTTGACCTTTCCTTCTTGCTAGAAACGTGCGCTCATTCAACCTGTGTTGAAGAAGGTGACCACCCTCAACCTTCTAACTATCGTCCTATTTCCTTAAACTTTTTTTCTAAACTTTTCATATATATTCTTAATAGAAAGATTTGGAAGCATCTCAATTCGTCTAATCTTATCTCCAATCGCCAGCACGGCTTCCGTAAAAATGCTCTACAATTAATTATATCTCCTTTTTCTCTAACTCTTTTTCCTCCGCTCTTAGGGATTTCCTTAAATCTTTTGCTCCCGCGCTAGGCTTAGCGTCATCCTACAATACAGTCTGTCACAAACCTTCGATTTCTAAACCTCTCTCGTTCTGAATTTATCCTTTCTCTCTGATTTAATTTCTCGTCGTTCTATAGTTGTTTCCCGTTCATTCTTTAAACCTGTTGATAATGGTGTTCCTCTGGAATTATTCCTTTAACATTAAAATTTTTTCCTCCTACCAACTCTTTCGCTCTTACTAACTCTCTGCAGTCTCTTCCTACCCGTCGATTTGTTGCGTCACTCTCCCTATACTATTGGTACTATACTCTCTTACAACAGACACTGCTCTTCTGAGCTCTCTTGTTGCATATCTCTTCCATTAGGAGAGGCTATTCTCATTCTTACATATATTCTACGAGTAAGGTCTGGAACACACTTCCTTAATATGTATTCCCAACTTCCTTTGACATATAAACATTCAAAAGCTATTTATCTGAATTTGTCAGCCTTAGAAGGTAGAGTATATATATATATATATATATATATATATATATATATATATATATATATATATATATATATATATATATATATATATATATATATATATATATATATATATATATATATATATATATATATATATATATATATATATATATATATATATATATATATATATATATATATATATATATATATATATATATATCTATATATATATATATATATATATATATATATATATATATATATATATATATATATATATATATATATATATATATATATATATATATATATATATATATATATATATATATATATATATATATATATGTATATATATATATATATATATATATATATATATATATATATATATATATATATATATATATATATATATATATATATATATATATATATATATATATATATATATATATATATCTATATATATACATACACATACGAACAAAATGTTGCATATTTGTACACATTTATGTGTGTGTGTTCGTATTTATGTATGAATACTTGTGTGTACATTTGTCTGAGTACAAAGGCCATCAGTTGAGCAATAATAATAATGAAAAAAAAGAATAATGGATAAGGTAATGGAGGGATTCTGAGCGAGTGGATTCGCCTTCTTTATAAAAGGGATGTAAAAACCATTTTTCAGCTGAAACAATACTTATATTTCTGCCATAAAAGTCAATCCCATCTTGACTTCTTGCACAATATATATATATATATATATATATATATATATATATATATATATATATATATATATATATATATATATATATATATATATATATATATATATATATATATATATATATGTATATATATATATATATATATATATATATATATATATATATATATATATATATATATATATATATATATATATATATATATATATATATATATATATATATATATATATATATATATATATATATATATATATATATATATATATATATATATATATATATATATATATATATATATATATATATATATATATATATATATATATATATATATATATATATATATATATATATATATATATATATATATATATATATATATATATATATATATATATATATATATATATATATATATATATATATATATATATATATATATATATATATATAAGATTTTATTTAATTTCTTTTTTTTCCTTTTTGTTATTTATTTATCTTTTCTTCCATCAAAATTTATAAATGATAAAAAGAATTCAAAATAGTTTTAAAAAAGAATTTCTTTTTCATTTTTTCTTTTTCTTTAAATAAAAATGAAAGTATGAATCTTTGTCCTTCTGATTAACTACTTCTGTGGATATTTCTGTTCTTGAAGCAGTTCTTTATCTTTCTCCATCGTTTGAGTTCTGTATTTCTGGACAAAATCTTTAAATTTCGATCACAAAGTAGGAATTTATTTATTATACATTATTGCTTTAATTTATTCTCCTCTGTTTTTTTAAATCTTGTTTTTTTTTCATATTTCTTTTAATTGTTTTAAAAATTCTGTTCTTCAACTATATATATATATATATATATATATATATATATATATATATATATATATATATATATATATATATATATATATATATATATATATATATATATATATATATATATATATATATATATATATATATATATATATATATATATATATATATATATATATATATATATATATATATATATATATATATATATATATATATATATATATATATATATATATATATATATATATATATATATATATATAGATATATATATATGAGCGGGTCAAATGAAAACTTTAAGAGGCACTATAATTTGTCAACAATTCGCGATATTCCTGAGAGTTAAAAAAAATTAATAGGTGTGGTTTGAGGAGTGACAGACAGGTGTCAGCACCAAGCTAGATCTCTGAACGAGGAAAATGTAGTAGTGTAGAAAGGCCGTCATCATTTTCAGTGTTTAACACAAAGCAAGAGCTTTCTATTATTCGATTTTTGTGTTGAGAAAAGATTAAATTTTTAATATTCATCGAAGAATGAAAGTGGGGTATGGTGATACATGTCGGTCACTATAGCAAGTGTGCGGAGAGATCTGGAAGTTCCGAAACCACGTTAGTTCTGTGACAGATTCGCTAGGACATTGTCAGGAAAACCGGCTCATGACGCCGGAGGTCATTGTAGAAGTAGGAGCCATGGGGAAGGATAACCTGCAAGTAATAATAGATGAAAATATTCCATCAGTTTGGATAGGAATCATGGCTTATCAATACAATATTGTTCAAGACATTTCGTCATTCAGTAAACTTTCTGAAAGGTGGACGCTGACTGCAGAATTGAAATATCGACATGCTGATGTCCTGCAAAGAGTTTTTCTGTGCTTTGCAGCTGAAAGTGATGGCTTTCAATAACGAAATATCGCTAAACTAGATCAACTACCATTAATTTGAAACCAAGGAAGCGAACAATAAGTAGCGTCAAAGTATCCCACCAAAACCGAGAAAATTCCGTTCACAACTACCGGTGTTGAAGGTTATGGATGCTCCTTATTAGTATGAACGAAGGGACATTTTTGGAGCGATGGCAATGCCGAATGATACACATGAAAATTCCATCAGGAGCTACCGCCATTCAGCAGTCAGGTCAAGACGAAGTAGACTTCTGAGTACAGGACTCTTGATTCAACTTGACAAACCTTGGCCACCATCCTACCCAGTAAAATTATTACAACAACTTAACATTTGTCTTTTGAGTGTCTTAAATCGACCGTACTAACAAACTCCGTCACAAATAATTCTCATTTCCGCAGTAGCATTAAGAGGCTCAAGGGAGCAAGTATTTCAAGTCTGATGAAGTAGTAAAGCAGGCAACAAGTGACAACAATCAATCCCAAAAAGATTCATACACTCCTAAACTGCTGTAACGATTGCTTCACGCCACGGAGAATATATAGAAAAATGATGTACTTGTGTACCATTTTTTGTTAAATAAAATTGCACGAAAATGAACACTTACGTTTTAGGTTTGACTCTCCTTATATATATATATATATATATATATATATATATATATATATATATATATATATATATATATATATATATATATATATATATATATATATATATATATATATATATATATATATATATATATATATATATATATATATATATATATATATATATATATATATATATATATATATATATATATATATATATATATATATATATATATATATATATATATATATATATATATATATATATATATATATATATATATATATATATATATATATATATATATATATATATATATATATATATATATATATATATATATATATATATATATATATATATATATATATATATATATATATATATATATATATATATATATATATATATATATATATATATATATATATATGTATATATATATATATATATATATATATATATATATATATATATATATATATATATATATATATATATATATATATATATATATATATATATATATATATATATATATATATATATATATATATATATATATATATATATATATATATATATATATATATATATATATATATATATATATATATATATATATATATATATATATATATATATATATATATATATATATATATATATATATATATATATATATAATATATATATATATATATATATATATATATATATATATATATATATATATATATATATATATATATATATATATATATATATATATATATATATATATATATATATATATATATATATATATATATATATATATATTATATATATATATATGAGAATATTTTAATATTTTTCCAAAAAATCCTCTTAAAGCATTACGATTTTTATAATACATATATTTTTAAAATATTTTGCATAATGCATATACACATATGCATTAACCTTTTATGTATGTAAATGAATTTTTTTTATATATTCAAGAATTCGTAGCACCAATATATATATATATATATATATATATATATATATATATATATATATATATATATATATATATATATATATATATATATATATATATATATATATATATATATATATATATATATATATATATATATATATATATATATATATATATATATATATATATATATATATATATATATATATATATATATATATATAGAGATTGCCATCATGACAGGTGATTATGAGCTTTCTCAAATGCGATTTCCTTTTGTACCTTCGTGGTGTGGTGGATAGCGCGTTTGCTTACCATCTGAAAAGTCAGGGTTCGAATCCCCAATGGAAGATTAAAAATTGTTATATATATAATATATATATATATATATATATATATATATATATATATATATATATATATATATATATATATATATATATAATACTCGGAAATGTGATGTTAGGTAACAATAAATGAAGCAGTTCATTTTAATATCTACATTGTATAATCTATATCAATAATCAATGCAGAAAATACAACAATTATTTTATATGATCGTCTGTTGCCTTAACGCAAGTCTAAAGTTTGTTTGAGTCAGTCGTCTTTTGCCTTAACAAAGTCTAAAGTTTGTTGGGTCAGTCGTCTTTTGCCTTAACAAAAGTCTAAAGTTTGTTGGGTCAGTCGTCTTTTGCCTTAACAAAAGTCTAAAGTTTGTTTGGTCAGTCGTCTTTTGCCTTAACGCAAGTCTAAAGTTTGTTTGGTCAGTCATCTTTTGCCTTAACAAAAGTCTAAAGTTTGTTGGGTCAGTCGTCTTTTGCCTTAACAAAAGTCTAAAGTTTGTTGGGTCAGTCGTCTTTTGCCTTAACAAAAGTCTAAAGTTTGTTGGGTCAGTCGTCTTTTGCCTTAACACAAGTCTAAAGTTTGTTGGGTCAGTCGTCTTTTGCCTTAACGCAAGTCTAAAGTTTGTTGGGTCAGTCGTCGTTTGCAGAATTCACTCCATTCATTGGAAAGTTGTTCACTGCATTAGTTAAAGTAGTAATATTTTTGAGTGTCGTCCTGAGCATACAATTTCATATGTTCAAAAAACTACCCTTAATTAATTTGTAATCTCAAAGGTTAAGACAATAATAATAAATTCACAAGAAGAACCTCCAAGGACTTCTCCCGACCGCGCTTGAGCGTGAGGTAACAATGCCAGGGCTCGGTCCCCCACCTTTTGCTCTCGCAAACTAAATAGATAAGGTAATTATTAAAGTCTGCTAACACTCTCACAGACTAAATATTCACTAACATTGAAGTTTAAAGATTGCTATAGGAAAATCGAACCCAGACCCTACAGCACAAAAGCATTGAGTTTTACCTCTACGCTAAGAGAAATCCAAAGAGGAAGCTTTAGAATAATAATTCAGAAGAACAACCTCCAACTACTTCTCCCGACCGCTGAATATAGCAGTTAAGACTGTGGTCAGAGAGTTGTATTTCGTAAGAATGAACTGTGTAGGATAATGAGTATCATGATCAAACTTCAGAGGGAGATTTATTAGAAGTGTGATTTAATAGAAGAAGAAGAAGAAGAAGAAGAAGAAGAAGAAGAAGAAGAAGAAGAAGAAGAAGAAGAAGAAGAAGAAGAAGAAGAAGAAGAAGAAGAAGAAGAGAGAGAGAGAAGAGAGAGAGAGAGAGAGAGAGAGAGAGAGAGAGAGAGAGAGAGAGAGAGAGAGAGAGAGAGAGAGAGAGAGAGAGAGAGAGAGAGAGAGAGAGAGTATTTAACGTATCTTTCAAAGTTGAGGTTTGTTTGTAAATATATCAAAAAAAAGAAAAAAACAGGAAAAAAGTGTTTCCTAAGTTTTTTTTTTACTAAATTGTAAAAATATAAAAATGAAAACTGAAATGAAATTATAGAAAGAAAACAGAAAAATAAAACCAAAAAAATTAAACTGTTGTAAATTCTTTATTTATTGAAATTTACGCTTTGTTTATTGAGCAAATATAAGCTTTTGATTTTAAAATGGTAAAAAGGTTCCCAAAGATAACAGGTCATCTATCCTTCTCTCTCTCTCTCTCTCTCTCTCTCTCTCTCTCTCTCTCTCTCTCTCTCTCTCTCTCTTCTCTATCACTCTCTGTCTCTGTCTCTGTCTCTGTCTGTCTGTCTGTCTGTCTGTCTGTCTGTCTGTCTGTCTGTCTGTCTGTCTGTCTGTCTGTCTCTGTCTCTGTCTCTGTCTCTGTCTCTCTCTCTCTCTCTCTCTCTCTCTCTCTCTCTCTCTCTCTCTCTCTCTCTCTCTCTCTCTCTCTCTCTCTCTCTCTCTCTCTCTCTTTCATTATCTTTCTTCTCTTTTCTTTAAGAAGGCATTTTCCTTACTCAAACGGAATCGCAAGTTTATATCTTTACGCTTTAGTTCTTCTGGTAGCTTTAGATTGCGTCTATCTATCTTTCTCACTTTGTATCTCTCCCTATATATATATATATATATATATATATATATATATATATATATATATATATATATATATATATATATATATATATATATATATATATATATATATATATATATATATATATATATATATATATTATATATATATATATATATATATATATAATATATATATATATATATATATATATATATATAGTGTTTATCGGACATGGTTACAGATATATGAAACTACCATTAAAATGCAGCTA
>SEYY01021810.1:0-2500 GCA_009176605.1 Armadillidium nasatum
TTACCTAAATAATTTCTGAATATCAAATTAAAAAACTTCTTCGCCAATTTCTTTATCTCGTAGAACTATTTTCACACCAACTCTTTTTTTCCCCCCCATTGCGAAGAAAAAGCCAAGTATTTAAATCGATGCATTATTCGTATAACAACGCCTTTCTCATTCTTATATTCATGCGCCTAAAAGTAAAAGCCGTATTGCTAATTGAGATGTAAATTTTAGGTCGAGGAGTTATTTTATTTTATTTTATTTTTTTAAAAAGTTTCTTTTTTTTTTTTTTTTTTTTTTTTAAAATTTATTAAATATTATATATATATATATAATATATATATATATAATATATATATATATATATATAATATATATATATATATATAGTATATATATATATATATATATATTATATATATATATATATATATATATATATATATATATATATATATATATATATGTTCTCAGGACCCCTTCCTGATCTTTTCTTTGTCGATTGACGGACCACCACGGATCTCCACCCAGAACCCGATTCGAAATTTCTGCCGGATTGAACCGCAAAAAAATGTCAGGAAAGAGAGTGAGGTGAACGCAGCGATTTTCTAAGCTCAGGTAACTTCCTGATATCATTTTGGTGAGTTCATGGGGTTCCCCCCTGGGGCCCCTTCCCCGTACTTGAGGGCAGTTTCATTGGGTTAAACCCCCCAAAATGGAATTAGGAAAGAGTGTGAGATCAATTTGAGCAGAGTGATTTGCAATTGCAAATCAAAATCCCGTTACTCTTATGTTTACAGATTTAGCTACCTCGACGGAATCTGACGCCTGTCAAAAGTGCGTAGTATGCTACTTATATATATATATATATATATATATATATATATATATATATATATATATATATATATATATATATATATATATATATATATATATATATAAACCAATAAATTAGTCGTTAGCAACATTTCACGTGAAGAAGTTGCGAGAAAGGAACTCGAAGCATACAGGGCTGATAATATTCAGTTACCAACTGAGTAAGAAAAAAAAACAAGGAAAAAAAAAGAAGAAAAAAAAAGAACAAACCTGCGGCGTATCCTGAATGCACCACTACCAGGTGTAGTCCAGAGTGTAGATCTGGGTTTGCCACTACTGTAAATAGTGACCTCGGGTAGGCGAAGTCAATATATATATATATATATATATATATATATATATATATATATATATATATATATATATATATATATATATATATATATATATATATATATATATATATATATATATATATATATATGCAATCAGTTTGCAAAAGCACTACAATTTATTTATTTTTAGTAGTGACAAATTAAATGGCAAAATTGCTTCTTTACATCAGTTTTAATCTATTGCTGAAGCAATTTAGAGAAGGTCATTTCTTTTATTCCCAGTTTTTGAGCAAAAGAAACAGGAGGAAATAAGATACTAATTTTTCTCCGCTTTATTATCTTTCTTAGAAAAAGATCACTGGCATAGTCGTTATCTTGCAGAAGAACATAAAATATATTTAAAGGTATTAAAACCTCCTCTCTAAAGAATCAAGTTGGAGATCGATATATATATATATATATATATATATATATATATATATATATATATATATATATATATATATATATATATATATATATATATATATATATATATATATATATATATATATATATATATATATATATATATATATATATATATATATATCTATATATATATATATATATATATATATATATATATATATATATGATAGTAGAAGAATAGAAGAAGGGCTGCGCAGAAATATCTGATAACGATTCCTTACAGACAGTACCCTAACAATCAAACATTAACGTACTAACGAGAAGTAGGAACAAGATGATTTGGACCACGAGTCGTGGGCCGCGTTAGACCTAGAGTAGCTCGCACGGCCGACCTGGAAAAACTTATACTAGAGGACATTGCCAATGACGCTGGTACCAGCAAGCGACAATTATCTCTAGCATTTCCGGTATGTCAGAACTCCATATGGAGGAGACTTCAAGAGCACTGCCTGTATCCGTATCATCTACGAAGTGCGTTGGTCTGTCAGTTGATGATTATCCTCCACAGGGTCATCTTTAGACGCTGGTTTCTTTAGCAGGTTGCCGCTCCAAAGTTCGACTCTTCCGTACTCTTTTCGAATGAGGAAACGTTTGAATACGATGATATAAATTCTGCAACCAGAATCTGTGAGCTAAGGAAAATTTCATGGATACTTTAGAGGCTAAACAACAAAAACAACATTTCAAAATCAAAATGTCAGTTGGTGTCGTAGGCAATTGAGAGCCTTATGTTTAACCACAACATCGTTTAGGCAATTTCATCAGGGAGCTTCTTCTCAACACACTTCTAGACCTACAGTTCATGAAAATGTGCCCAAAGCAAAATGAACATCCATGTAGTTTATGCATGATAAAGTTTCAGTACATTTCAGGAACATAGTGCGTGTCGT
>SEYY01021810.1:17500-32500 GCA_009176605.1 Armadillidium nasatum
CTCTCTCTCTCTCTATATAATTATATATATATATATATATATATATATATATATATATATATATATATATATATATATATATATATATATATATATATATATATATATATATATATATATATATATATATATATATATATATATATATATATATATATATATATATATATATATATATATATATATATATATATATATATTATATATATATATATATATATGTGTGTGTGTGTGTGTGTGTGTGTGTGTGTGTGAATAAAATTCAAATAATAAGAAAAATCGTCATATCGAAAATCTGAAAGTGAAAATGAAATCATCTCAAAAAGGAAATAAGAAAGAAAGAAAATTTTTTTGAAAGAAATTTGCTCCGTGGAAAGAACGCCTTTTCGATGTATTCAGAAATTGAAGAACTAAGATTTATTAATTCAAATTTTAATATTTTAAAATTTTGAATTAAAAAAAAAAATTCGACTATATTTTTTTCCGTATATATATATTTTTTTTAATTTAATTTTATTTTATTTTCTTTGAGAAAAAAAAATTTTAAACACTGAAATTTAACAGAAAATAATTTGAATTTGTGGACACAGTTAAATCTAATGAAGAAAATGTTCTGATAGAAGGAGAGATTTTTTTTTTTTACGAGGGCGACAGAGATAGGAACCCTGCCCTTTATATTTTGCATGAAAAAACTCTTGCATTAGGTACCAATGAATTGAAAGCTCGATCATCATCATGGGTAGCCCATGAAGAAGAGGAGAGTTTATTGTCATATATATATATATATATATATATATATATATATATATATATATATATATATATATATATATATATATATATATATATACAGAACTCGTATACAATATTATGTACTGTTTAATTATATATTTTCCTATTCAAAGATTAATATTTCCATTAATGGAGCAAAAGGTTATGAGAAGTGTATTGTATTAAACTTTAATGGTTTTATGTATTCCTTCCAGAGTTCTAGATGAAAACCTTGCAAAGGTTATATATATAAATATATATAATATTTTGTTTTTTGTAATTACTCTAGAGATCATAGTTTATTCAAGTAATTTTATTATCGTAAAAAAAATAAAATAAATAACTTATTGCTTGATTGATATTTAAAAAAATATATACTGATAGAATTTGAAGAATTAAAAAACTATTGAATGAACGGGAATACAACTATAATAATCGACAATATTGGAATTATTTTCTTATTTATAAATATTTACAATATAATTAAAAATTAAATTGAAACTAAAATTAAATAAAGAACGTGAACAAATAATTTTGTTGCTTCTCAAATATAAAACCATCTGAGCTTTTTATGGGGGTTTATTCTAATAATTCTCACAGTCTAAAACAAAAATTATTTCTAGTAGTGTAAGGAGGATTTAAATAAATATAAAAGGAAATTAATGCACATGCTTAAAAATTAAAAACATTAAGCTAGGTAACTAGGTATCAGATGTTTTAGTTTTCAATATTAAGCTGACGTGGATTTATTATTTCAATATCAGAGGATATTGAAAAAGGATTTTTTTTTAAATATTGATGGATGTGGATGCGAATATTTAAATATACGGGATGCGGATGAGGATATTAATTTGTATTTACATAGTAGCTGTGAAATTGTACCTACATACAATTACATAGTAGTTGTAGTAGCAACCACCTTTTAATCACCCCACCAACTCTACTCCCAGTCTCATTCCACACCTCGTCACCAATATGGTAAAGATTATTACTATTATTATTATTATTATTATTATTATTATTATTATTATTATTATTATTATTATTATTATTATTATTATTATTATTATTATTATTATTATTTTTATTATTATTATAAGAAATGGAATTAAAAGCAATTTCATATAATTTTATGTATTTTATAACTTAATTTTAATTTTATTATTATTATTATTATTATTATTATTATTATTATTATTATTATTATTATTATTTATTATTTTTTTTTTTTTTGTTATTTTTATTTTTATTTTATTACTATTATTTTTTATTTTTTACTTTTATTATTTTATTTATATCATTTTATTAATATTAATTTTATTTCTTATTTTAATAATTCATTCTAATAAGAAATTTTATTTCTTCTTTATTTAATATTTAAAATTTAGATTTCGAACTTTCACACTTATAATATATATATATATATATATATATATATATATATATATATATATATATATATATATATATATATATATATATATATATATATATATATATATATTATATATAGTTTTTACAGTCTGCTAAAACTCGCACAGACTATTTCTATATAGAAAATTAATGCTTGCTATTAGACTGGAACCGTTAACCTTTAAGATGTTAAGTCTTGTGCGTTAACCACTAGGCCATGGCGGCTTAAAAGAAAATCGCATTGGAACTGCTCATGATCCACAGGCATGACGTCAATCCCGATGGACTCCCCCGACCACAACTCAGGTAAAGAGCAAAGAGGTCAAAGTTCGAATCCATCACTCACAGAAAGTTATATAATAGAGTTTTTACAGTCCTCTAAAACTCCTACAGACTATTTCTATATTGAAAATTAATGTCTTCTATTGGACTCTAATCAACAACCTTTAAAATGGTAAGTCATGTGCCCTAACCCCTAGGGCAAAAATGAAATCGCAATGGCCTAGTGGTTAGCGTACAAGAACTTACCATCTTAAAGGTTGCTGGTTCGAGACCAATAGCAGGCATTAATTTTCTATATAAGAATAGTCTGTAAAGTTTTAGCAGACTGTAAAAACTCTATTATATAACTGTCTGTGAGTGATGGATTCGATCTTTGACCTCGTTATATATATATATATATATATATATATATATATATATATATATATATATATATATATATATATATATATATATATATATATATATATATATATATATATATATATATATATATATATATATATATATATATAATATATATAATATCCAGCTCGAAAGCTTGGTTAAATCGATTAAATTAAATTGCCTTTTTGATAAGATTTGGCAATAAAAATTTTAAAATTATCAGCAACTATTTTTATATATATATATATATATATATATATATATATATATATATATATATTATATATATATATATATATATATATATATATATATCTTACACCATATCCCGCAAAATGCAGGGTGGTGTCGGCTGCAGAAACTTTATATTCTTGCAGCCGAACTTGGGAAGTGGGAAAAAAATAATGGTAAAAGAAAGGGTTCCCAGCCTCTAGAACCATGCAAAGAATTATCCTTCATTTGTCCTGACTGCGTCCAAATCCCCATTATATATATATATATATATATATATATATATATATATATATATATATATATATATATATATATATATATATATATATATATATATATATATATATATATATATATATATATATATATATATATATATATATATATATATATATATATATATATATATATATATATATATATATATATATATATATATATATATATATATATATATATATAGAGAGAGAGAGAGAGAGAGAGAGAGAGAGAGAGAGAGAGAGAGAGAGAGAGAGAAGGAAAAAAAACTTTTTATTATTATTAACTTAAATTTTTATTTATACCTTACAGTATATCTTTTCGCTTTGAAGGGGGAAGGGTCTGGAGGTTCTTTTTTATTTGTGAATTGTTGAATGTTGCAATAAATTTGTCACGAGGAAAATTACTATTATTTATTTGTTTGTTTTCTTCTTCTAATATTTCTTTTATTTATTTTTTTATTTAGTTTTTAGTTTTTTTTTTTTTTTGTGTTTTTTTTTTTTAGTTTTTTTTAAATAAAAATTTTAATTTTAAAAATTAAAAAAAAAAAAATTTAAAAAAAATATATTATTATATATATATATATATATATATATATATATATATATATATATATATATATATATATATATATATATATATATATATCATCATCATCATCATCCAACCCAGTAGGAAGGAGCCTATCAGGTACTATTCCTTCCAGAATCTTCTGCAATCATTTCTGTTATCAAACATTCCACTCTTTTTCACCTCTTCCATTGTCTTATTCTTTCCTTGTATGGTTTCTGTCACAGCCTTCATCCATCCAGTACTCAACGATACTACCCTGATGATTCTAAGTATTTTCATTTCCGCTATTTCTTTTCTGGTGTTATGCAGAGTATTTATTGTCCAACATTCCGAACCATACAACAACATTGATTTCAATATTGGAATCGGCTTTGTTTCAGTGCGTTGTAAATTTCACAAAATCGATCAAGAATTAAAATTTTATTTTTTATTTTTATTGAATCCTCCCCTTTTGCATATCCTTTTAAGATAGCTGTCGAGATACAGTTCACTCCAAACCATCTATCGCTTCCATCTCCTCCTCCTCTGGCCACATTTAAAGTTTTTTTTTTTTTGACATGCCCTCAATAGCAGTTATTAATTTTTCCGATATATTGTACATTGGGTCTTCTAATATTTTCCACAGTCTTTCTTTTTTTTATCCTATTGAATATTCTTTCTAAGTCTATGAGTGCTCCACAGGCTTTCTTATTCGATACTACGTTTTCCTCTGTCATCATTTTCGTATAGAATATCAAGTTTGTCGTAATTTTCTTAAGTCTAAAACCGAGTTCCCGTTTTCCAATATTATCTTCAACCTTCATCCTCAATCTTCTCTCTGAGATCTTTTCCTATATCTTATTTGTTCCAATTAACAACATTATTTCTTTATTATTTCCGCATTCTCTTCCATCTTCACTCTAATGTATTAGACATATTACTGTTTTCCTCCAATTTTGCTGGTATTTTTCTTTCTTCCCATAACTTGTTGAATATCAATGTTTGCCATTTATTTATTCCTCATCTCCTGTCTTGAACAACTCGTTATTCAGTCCATCGTAATACACTTTGCGTTTTTTGTTTCATTTCGTGGTCATGACCATTCCATATACAAGTTTCTTTGTGTCTTTTATATATATATATATATATATATATATATATATATATATATATATATATATATATATATATATATATATATATATATATATATATATATATATATATATAACTTTAAAACCACTTAAACTTGTAGATAATAATGTAGATATGTTCTTAAATATTACCAAAATGATAGAAATTTTTTAAAGTGATTGTACACGAAATTTGATATTTTACTTTAAAAGTTAATAATACTTTCCTAGCAATACCTTCTGTGGTATCCAAGATATGAATTCAGAATTTTCATCCCATTTTCCTTGAAGAAGGCGATGGTGAGCTAAAATTTTATCTAAATAGTATCAAGTCCACTCAAGGCTAGTCTGTTAAATAATCAGTATACGTAGAAGACACTGTAAGAACAGCTCCCGGACTTCTTAATAGAATTATATTTAGCGTTACTTAAAATGATTTCATCATTTCTTGTTCACTAATAATAATGTACTATTAAAGTAAAAGTCTTGTTAACTATACGCTCATAGACCAATTTCCTTAAAATGTATATCCTATTTCTTCTTGAATGATTCCATGCTGTTACTATTTAATATTTGATAAGAATGACTATTTCACTTTTCAATCATATCATACATTGAAATTTTTTTTGCTATGTTTGTTTGAAATAGCTTGTGAGATAGCTTGTCTCCGTTGCTACGTGTTAGGTTATTCAAGTCGTACCGAAAGTATTGCGTATAATCAATGTTGTCAAATTTATTTAGAATTTTAAATACTTCTATTAATTTCCCTCTCAAACTTTTTGTTTCTAAAGAATGTATATCTAGTTCTCGTAACCGTTACACATTTAATTTAATTTTCAATTCTGGTATTAATTTTGTTGTCCTTTTTTGAATACTTTCGATTTTATCTATATCCTTTTTGAGATATGGACTCCAAAACTGTAATACGTATTCCAGATGATGTCCAACTAACGATTTATAAAGAGGAAGAATTATATTTTTAGATTTATATTCAAAATTTCTAGCAAAGAAACCTAAAGCTTTATTAATATTAACCTTTTTGACTGAATCAGCACACTGTTTTGCAAGTTTTAAATCCTTACTGATTAAAACTCCAAGATCCTTTGCCTCACCGACAACTTCGATAACTGAGTCACTTATAACATAATTATATTCGATATTCCTGCTTCCAAAATGTTTGCCATGTTTTTGACCAATTGACTTTTATTCAAAATCACCTCCGTGTATTTGATAATCTTTCTTGCAATTTTGCGATTTCCAATTTTTGAATCGTATGCAAATTTCTAAAGAAGAAGAAGAAGAAGAAGAAGAAGAAGAAGAAGAAGAAGAAGAAGAAGAAGAAGAAGAAGAAGAAGAAGAAGAAGAAGAAGAAGAAGAAGAAGAAGAAGAAGAAGAGAAGAAGAAGAAGAAGAAGAAGAAGAAGAAGAAGAAGAAGAAGAAGAAGAAGAAGAAGAAGAAGAAGAAGAAGAAGAAGAAGAAGAAGAAGAAGAAGAAGAAGAAGAAGAAGAAGAAGAAGAAGAAGAAGAAGAAGAAGAAGAAGAAGAAGAAGAAGAAGAAGAAGAAGAAGAAGAAGAAGAAGAAGAAGAAGAAGAAGAAGAAGAAGAAGAAGAAGAAGAAGAAGAAGAAGAAGAAGAAGAAGAAGAAGAAGAAGAAACATATTCTATTGTAAATGAATCGATACACTTTATTTTGTCACGGAGCAGTAAAAATAATGAACAAATAAAATTTGCAAAATAATTTAAGTATTACATTGATTAATTATGCGCAGAGTTCCGTTAATCCTCTTGAAAAGCGGAGGATAAGTGAATAAAAATATCTCAAATTGATTCAACATAATCAGTTTTATTTAC
This sequence comes from Armadillidium nasatum, assembly GCA_009176605.1. Lineage (NCBI taxonomy): Eukaryota > Metazoa > Arthropoda > Malacostraca > Isopoda > Armadillidiidae > Armadillidium > Armadillidium nasatum. The sequence continues at coordinate 24,381 of SEYY01021810.1, forward strand.
CTTTATCTCTCAGCAATGTCTTTTGAGACCGCTTTAGTGGCGCAATATAATACATGAAAAGCGCAAGTTTTTCTATGTGAAAAAGCACTGATAGTTCTCTTTTTAAAGCTTAACATTGCATTAACACGTTGACTGCCATGTGGGGCGCTTGCGCCCCGCACCCCTTCAAAAAAAAATTTCATCCGATTCTCCTGAAAATTTCAATATAGATAGCTTTTTTCCCGACGAAAAAACTCCATTCCTAACGTTTTTGCGAGGGAGTTAAAGTTTAGAAGTTATTTCGGAAATTTTAGGAACGTTCAAATCTACGGTGAGGCCACATAAAAAATTTTTTTGGTCTGAAATTTGGAGTGTGTGTTCCTAAATCTATTGGCTACAAAATTTACTGATAGACTTTTGCTCTCAGAAGTATAGAAAAATTGTTATTTGCCCAATACTGATCAACTATCGAAAGTCAAAAATTGTTAAAAAAAAAAATTTACAACTTTTTTTAAAAAAATATTTAAAAAAAAAAAACTACAAAAACTACATTTTTCATATTTCGTAGTTTTATAGAAAAATGATGGGGCTACAATATCTTTTTATATATTATTCGATCTAACTTGTCTTTTCTGAGATATAGCTCTTCAAATAAGGTCCATTTTTGTGCCAATTTTCAAAAATTTTAAACGTTTGAGAGACTATATCTTTCTTCAAACAAATATTATTTTATAATGTTATAAACGTAAGTTATAGAACTATCCCTCTTCTAAACAATATATAAAAATAAAAAAAAAAAAAAAAAAAAAAAAATTTTTTTTTAAATAATTTTTTTCTCCGGAAAGGTATGATTTTTTTCAAAAAAAAATTTGAGTGCCTACAACTTTTTTTCTAGACGTGATATCAAAAATCTCTTTATACAGCATCCATATATTGGGGCTAAGATTGTTCAGTTAAAATTTCAGCTCATGTGGACCAGTGGTTTGACCCCGCTTTTCAAATTTTTTTTAACATTTTGACCCCAAATAACTTCTAAACGGTTAATCACTCGTAAAAACGTTAGAAATGGACTATTTTCGCCGGGAAAAAAACTATATATACTGAAAATTTCAGCTCAATCGGTCAAAAAATAAAAAAAATTTCAAAAACGGGCTCAGCCCCATTTTCCGGCAGTCAACGTGTTAAAAAGCCTCAGAAAATAAAGACGCGTTTTAATTCTACATTATATTTATATAAATACAATTCCGAATAGGGATTGACTGAATACATGACAAGTTGTGCCCTTATACGGCGTCTTGGTAACATTCAAACTCAGCAGAAGTCCATTACCTCACAAGAATTTTTACTTTTTTTTCTCGATATTAGAAATTACAGAATTTTTTCAGTAATAAAATTATAATAGGAATCCCGTTCTCTAATGATAAATATTCGTGGATGTCAAATTTTAGCATCCATATCTTCATCCGCATCGACAAAAATCAAAGAAGTCACACGCACACACGCACACACGCACACACTCACACGCACTCACAACACACACACACACACACACACACACACACACACACACACACACACATATATATATATATATATATATATATATATATATATATATATATATATATATATATATATATATATATATATATATATATATATATATATATATATATATATATATAACCATTAAGGAATTTAAAAGTACAGTTAATACTGTGAGCCGTCAAGCAAGCACTGTAATAAAAAGCTACACAAACGTTCCAAGCTATTAAAAATATTAGCTTGTATTCAGAGGCGTAATGCTTTATTAAGATTAAAGTGACAATCAAGTTCTCCTTTTTCCATCTTAAAAGGTCTATAAAATTGAAATAGTGTTGCAATTTGCATGCTAAAATTTCGCTTTTATGTTTCGTTTACACGAATGTGGTTTCTCGGTGGCATATGTGAGGCATAAGAATAGAATTGAAGACAGGAGAGTGGATGAAGGCTAGAATACCTGCGGTTTTTTTAAAGGTATGTTGTAAAATGCATTAATAAAAATGTACTGTTATTGCTTAATGTTATTTTTTTTAATAGTATTTTATTGGTATGTTTTTAATGCAGAAGATGTTTTACATGGTTGGGGTTGTTTTTTTTAGTAGCTTGTTTTTTTCAGAAATGGATAAGCTATTTTATGACTTAGTTCGATGAAGTTTGTGATTGCAATTAATGCTTGATAATATCGTGATTAAATAGTATTTTATTTATTATTTATTCAAAATATTAAAATTTATCGTTTAAATATTAAAATATTAAATATACTATTATGAAATATTAATATTAAAATATTAAAATATACTAAAAATGAATAGCGTTTGATTAAAGATTATTTATAAGTTCTTTAATGAAGATATACGAGTTTAATACAAATATTTGTGTATTTTGTATTTTAAATAGGAAATTTAGTTTAAAAAGAGTTTGTAATAGATGATAAAAATCAATTCATATTGTTAGTAATATTTTATTTCTAATATCTAAATGAAAATGAGAAGACATAATAGAATGTTTATGAATTCTTATTTCATACAAGATAATTATTCATTAATTTATTTATTTTCATTTTATTTTATTTATTTATTTATTTATAACTCTATTCGAGGAGAGGAACTTTCTAGGTAGTTTCTTCTAGGGTCCACACTAGGTATCGAACCAGCAGCGCCTTCAAACATCGAGAATCAATCCCTGAACTTTCAGGAAGCCAATTCCTTTAAAAATTTGGCAATACGATTGTAAAAACTCAGTGAAGTGAAATTAGTATTTCATCTATTTTATTTTATTTTTGAAAATTTTTTATTTTATTTTATTTTAGTTTTCTTTATTTTTTTATATTTTATTTCATTTTATTTTATTTTATTTTATTTTATTCTATTTTTTTATTTTATTTTTATATTTTTTATATTTTATTTAATTTTGGTTCATTTTTTATTTTATTTTATTTTATTTGTTTTCATTTTATTTTATATTATTTTCTGTTTTATATTTCATTTTATTTTATTTTATTCTCTTTTTGTTCATTTTTTGTTTTATTATTTTATTTATGCTAACTTTTTTTGTTATTTTCGTCATTTTTAATATTTTCATTTTATTTGCTTTAATTTTATTTTATATTATTTTTCATATTTTATTTTATTTTATTTTATTTTATTTTATATATTTTTTAAAATATTTTATTTCATTTTACTTTATTTTTATTCATTTTACTTTCACTATGTTTTAATTCTCATTTTAATGAGAACATTTTCTTTTCATGTTCGTTGAAGGAATAGAAATAACAAAAACTTGTGATTGAATATTTAAAAAAAATAAATAAAGTAACTTAAATAAACACTAAAAAAAAAAAAAAAAAAAAAAAAAAAAAAAAAAAAAAAAAAAAAAAAAAAAAAAAAAAAAAAAAAAAAAAAAAAAAAAAAAAAGAAGAATTTTTTTTTTTTTTTTTTTTTTTTTTTTTTTTTTTGTAAAAAAAAAAAAAAAAAAAAAAAAAAAAAAAAATTAAATAAACTGTTTCGAAAATGAAAAACAAACGAAAGAAAATTCTAAGATAAAAACAAATAAAAAACTTAAAAATCATATAGATACTATTTAAATAACACACAAGTATTATATATATTATATATATATATATATATATATATATATATATATATATATATATATATATATATATATATATATATATATATATATATATATATATATATATATATATATATATATATATATATATTATATATATATTTATATATTTTTAGTGATGAATTGGATGTCATATTTTCTCATTTGCGGATGCAGATGTCGAACTTTGGAGAAGTGCGGATGCGGATGTAAATGCGGATGTAGAACTTTCGTTAGTGGGATGCGGATGAGGATAGTAATTTTGATGAGGATACGAATGAGTATGCCATCACTTATATATATATATATATATATATATTTAGTGATGAATTGGATGTCATATTTTCTCATTTGCGGATGCAGATGTCGAATTTTGGAGAAGTGCGGATGCGGATGTAAATGAGGATGTAGAACTTTCGTTAGTGCGGATGCGGATGAGGATAGTAATTTTGATGAGGATACGAATGAGTATGCCATCACATATATATATATATATATATATATATATATATATATATATATATATATATATATATATATATATATATATATATATATATATATATATATATATATATATATATATATATATATATATATATTATATTCTGAGAGCGGTATGTGGTGTAAGTAGAAGGGATAGAGTTAGGAATGCGAGAATAAAGGAGCAATGTGCTTGGGGAAGGGGTATGGTTGAGAGAGCTGAGCAGAACATGTTGAGGTGGTTTGGGCATGTTTGTAGGATGAATGATGAGAGAATAGCTAAAAAGGTGTTTATATCGGAAGTTGAAGGTGTAAGAAGTAGGGGAAGACCTAGGGGAGGTTGGGTAAGTGGGGTCAAGGAGTTATTGAGGGATAGGGGGTTGGGATGGGAGGAGGGTTTGCGGTTGACGGAGGACAGGAATGAATGGAAAAGATTGGTGAGGGGATGAATGATGTTGAGTTGTGACTTGTGGTAGTCAACACCCCACGTTTGTGGGAAAATTTGTGAGTATAAAAAAAAAAAAAAAAATATATATATATATATATATATATATATATATATATATATATATATATATATATATATATATATATATATATATATATATATATATATATATATATATATATATAGTTGAGATAGCGTCTTTAAGAAAACGAAACGAGATACAGTGTTAAATTAAACATTGTGGAATCCCTTAGTATTGGCTTTAACCTCTCTAATTAGATTAAGGTTCACTAGAACCTTAATCTAATTAGAAAGGTTAAAGTCAATACTAAGGGATTCCACAATGTTTACTTTAACATTGTATCTTGGTTCGTTTTCAGCACAGACTAAATTTTTACAAATTTCAATTTTAAAATACAATCAAAACATAAATTCATTAAATTATATATTATGATATTAAAATAATAATAATTGCAATAAAATAATAAAAATAAAGTAATAATATTGATATTGAAATAACATAAATAAAAATAAAAAAGAATGAACCATTTCGCGGGAAAAAGGACTTCATTTTTTAGTGGAAAAGGACAACAGAAGAAGCTTGAACAAATAAGGATGGGCAATGAGTTTTTATATATAAAACTTCAATATCCTTCAAACAAGAAGGGAAGATTCATGTTGAAGGATAAAGAAATTAGAAGAAGAAAAAGGGTTGGTATCTCCATGGACATTTATGGCAGAGTGTACAGGAGAGCAAAGAGGAAGGTTTGTTCTAAAAGAAACTCCTCTAAATTTATCAATCTTCACTTTTAATTGTAGATCTGTTTGCCTACATACGACGCATTATACCTTAAATAAATAAATAAATAATTGAGAGTATGAATTGATGAGAATTGAGTTAAAATTTATAAGAATGAATTGGTATTTGCGGGAATGTAGCTTCAATTATATTAAAAAAATTTCTATTAAGTTGAGATATAAGTTATTCTATATACGGAAATTTTAAATGTATTTTTGTTTGGTATACAGTAGGAAAATGAAGAGTAGGTCTGAAGATGTTAGTAAAACTCGTTAATTCTTTTTTTCACTTTTAACTTTGGGAATAAATTAAAATGGAAAAGTACTTTCATATATCTCATCTCTGTATGGAACATATATATATATATATATATATATATATATATATATATATATATATATATATATATATATATATATATATATATATATATATATATATATATATATATATATATATATATATATATATATATATATATATATATATATATATATATATATATATATATATAATATATATATATATATATATGGTACAAAGCTTATACCCCCTCCTTGAATAGGGCTTTGCCCGTGAGTGGTGGTGATGTGTAAAAAAAAAAAAAAAAATAAATAAAAAATACTGACTTGCTTGCCGCCATATGTTATCCTTTGATAATTCTCTATCCTGATATTTCCACCTTACCCCTTATATCACCCGTTCAAAATTTTTCCTTCCAAATTGCTTTCAACATTTTCTGCTCTTCTCTACTGAAAATTAAAAATAATTACAATTTAAAAAAAATCATACTCAGTCTGCCTCTCGTAACGTATCGGGGAAGCAAGTCACAACCAACATCATCCTCAGCTCACTCTCTTTCTAGTGAACAAAATCACTATGAAATTCCTCATTTTGTTATCTTCTTTATTAGTTAATTAGATAATCAAGATATACTATTATTAAAATTGGTAATCAAGCTCTACCTTACTCAACTTCCATTCTTACATCAAATCATTTTCTCTTTTCATAACCCGTTTTTACATTATATTTTCATATCTCATATATACTAATGGGAGTTTTTCTTAATTTCCAATCCACTCTGTAATCCGAATTTATTTAAATCTCTTAAAGCAAAACGTGTCTTCCAATCATGTTCCCACATCCACCCTTCCTCTATTCTACAGACAATTATATGGTAAGACGTTCTCCTGTTTCCTCTATATACATATTTCTTCTCATCAAGCAATGGCATTATTTTTTCTAATTTTTTTCTAAAATTACTTTTCAGGTCTTTGCAAGGTGATCTGTTGAAGATAAATTTTGCAAGTTCTACGGGAAATTTATCTTCCTTTCTTCTTTATATATACTAAGAGTTAAATGTTTCACACACTATCTTTTTCAAATCTTGCTCTTACATAAGCTCGCATCTAGAAACCTGCATAATATTGCCTATGCTTCCTCCAGTCACTCCTCTTTACTACTGAAATACCGCTCTAACCTGAAGCATTCACATTTTTCATTTTCCCTAATGATTCTTCGAATCTAATCTTGTTTTAAAATCCCTTTTCAAATCATCACTTCTCCCTTCTATCCTATTTCTCCAATTTTCTCGTATTCTTTTTCATGATTATCCACATCTACATTCATGTCTTCTTTAAAAAAACTTGTTCACCTTTAGTTTATACCTTCTGACTTCTTTTTATATTTTAAATAATACTTAGGTTAGGTTAGGTTAGGTTAGGTTATTAATGCAATATTTGTTTATTCGCACATTTCTTTCTTATGTGTATCAGTTTTCTTCTCTCTATTTATAGTTTCTCTTAGATCCTGCGCAACTCTTCCTACTCAATTTCTCATCGCTCTCCCTTTCATTTTTTCATTCTTGATCAATGCTTGAGCATGTTTCATTCTTGCATTTAACTTCCTTTATCGTTAACCATTATTATCATATTTTTAGTTTATATATTCCTCTTTTATTTTCATTGCTTTCTTCAATCGTGATCATATATTTCTTGTTTCATAACCAGCTTTCTTCACATTTTTACATTCTATCACACTTATCTTTTCTCCACACCTACAAGTATTTATTTATTCCTAAGACATTTTCCATCACACTTTCTTTCTATTACGTTCACACAATGTGTTTTTTTCTTCTACAAGAGGGAATTAGTTTAATTTGAAATTAAATTTAGGTCGAAGTCTCTCGATTTGTCTTTTACATCTTACAGTGATTATCGAACTCCATCGGCTTTAAAAACAATAAGTTCATAAAATACAGATTATTCCTCATGCAAAGGTCTATTAAAATTTCTTTCCACACACACGCGCGCAACACGCACATATATATATATAATATATATATATATATATATATATATATATATATATATATATATATATATATATATATATATATATATATATATATAATATATATATTATATATATTATATATATATATAGAGAGAGAGAGAGAGAGAGAGAGAGAGAGAGAGAGAGAGAGAGAGAGAGAGAGAGAGAGAGAGAGAGAGAGAGAGAGAGAGAGAGAGAAGAGAGAGAGAGAGAGACCGGATAGGAAATTTACCGGAAAACAGGATACCGAATATCAGGCAATTTTTAAAAGTCGGATACCGCAGGAATATTAAATTGACAATATATTTAAATATTTGAATTTCATTTTTGCTAATTTATAAATATATATATATAATATATAATATATATATTATATATATATATATATAATATATATAATATATATATTATATTATATATATA
>SEYY01021811.1:0-5000 GCA_009176605.1 Armadillidium nasatum
TTGATTTCCAAACTTCCCTTTTTCGAAATCTTATCCTTCTCTCTGATTTCCTTTCTGGTTGTTCTAAAACAGCAGTTGCAGACAGCCACCGCTCTTCCTTTAAATCTATTAATAGTAAGGTTCCTCAAGGTTCTGTCCTATCCCTAACACTTTTTCTACTTTTTATTAATGACCTTCTCTCTGTTATTTCATGTCCTATCCACTAATATGCTGGTGACTCCACCCTTATTATTCTTTTCAATTTGAAAGGCGCCCCTCCCAACAACAGTTACAAGACACAAGGAAGGTGGCCTTGGAGCAGCTGACCTCTGATCTTTCTCGTATTTCAAATTGGGGCAGAGAGAATATGGTTGTTTTCAATGCCACCAAAACTCAATTCCTCCATCTCTATACTCGACACAATCTTCCAAACAACTATGATTTCTTCGTCGAAAAGCACTCAACTCAGACCTTCATCTGTTCTTAATATTCTTGGTGTTTCTTTTTCTATTGATCTTTCTTGGAAAGTTCACATTACCTCTCTTTCTAAACAAGCCTCTAAAAAGTTAGGTGTTCTGAGGCGTCTTCATTATTTTTTCAATCTACCCCAGTTGCTTGCTCTGTAAATAGGTATTGTTCACCCCTGTATGGAGTATGTGTCACACATCTGTGTTGGTTCCTCTCATACAGCTCTCTTTGAGAGGGTGGAATCTAGGGCTTTTCGTCTTATCAACTCTCCTGTTCTCACTAATTCTCTCCAGCCTCTTTCTGCCCGTTGAATTGTTGCGTCACTCCCTCTAAACTATCGCTATTACAACGGACACAGCTCTTCTAAATTCTCTCGTCGCATACCTCCTTCACTGAGAAGGGCTCGTGCGACTGGACTTTCTACACAGTCTCATCCTTTTTCTGCCCAACTCTTTGACCCCAGACTTAACCGCTATGCTCTGTCCTTCATGAACTCTACTGGTAAAGTCTGGAACACATTCCCTTCTTTTATTTTCCCAATTTCCTATGACTTAAACACCTTCAAACGTCGTGTATCAGGTCACGTCAGCCTTTAATTTGACCAGGATCCCGTCTTCCCCTTAACTCTGGTGGAATTTTATTATGGCTCTGGCCTTTGCCACCAGAGATGAAATATATATATATATTTAAGTATCTAGGGGTGATTTTTGGAGAGGTTGATGTTAATATGAGTGATGAAGTTTGTCATAGAATAAGAGAAGAGGAGAAGGTGTTAGGCGGTTTGAGGGATATTTGGGATAGAGGAAGGTTACCAAGGGAGGTGAAGGTGAGAATGTTTGAGGCATGTTGTATACCAGTGGTTATGTATGGGAGTGAAGTATGGAGGTTGAACGCTAGAAAGAGGAAATAAAAAAAAGTTTTCGAAATGAAAGGTCTAAGAGCGATTTGTGGAGTTGGTAGAAGAGATAGAATCAGGAATGTTAGAATAAAAGAAATGTGTGAATGGAGAAAGAGCTTGGTTGAGAGAGCTGAACGAAATATGCTGAGTTGGTTTGGACATGTTTGTAGGATGAATGAAGAGAGATTGGCTAAAAAGGTATTTGTTTCAGAAGTGGAGGGTGTAAGAGGTGGGGGGAGACCGAGGGGAAGCTGATGAGTAATGTCAGGGAGCTCTTAAGGTATAGAGGAAAGAATTGGGAGGAGGGTGTGCGGTTGACAGAGGATAGGAATGAATGGAAAAGGATTTGTAAAGGGGTGAATATTTGGATGGATGTGGCCTGCGATAGATACCACCCCACGATTGTGGGAAGGTTGTTGTAAGTAAAAAAAAAAAAAAAAAAGTAATATATATATTATATATATATAATATATATATATATATATATATATATATATATATATTATATATATATATATATATATATATATATATATATATATATATATATTATATATATATTTATATATTATATATATATATATATTTATATATATATATATATTTTTATTATTTTTTATTTTTTACAGAACGCCACCACTCACGGGCAGAGCCCTTTTCAGGGAGGGGGCACACACACATGCACAAAGCTCATCCAAACACACACACACACACACCTAACGCACAGCCCTCAGGTGGGCGCAGACGGAAGCCTTGAAGAGTGGAAGATTAAATACAGGAGGAAAAATAAATGATGGTAGAGAGTTCCACAGAATAGAGGTGGCTGGAAAGAAGGAGGTACCACAACGGGCTAGCCTGGGATTTCCTACGTCCACACAAAATTAGTGCGAAAACAGGGCACCCCTTGTGCAGCGAGGACGACGCAACGGTGGAGGAATGCGAGAGGCCAATTCCCTCGAGCACCTGCCATTGTAGTACCTGTAGAAAAGAGATAGCGCGCCAACGTCACGTCGCAGAGACAGAGGGTCAAGTGAGTTTGAAAGTAGGGGACAGTTTATTAATCTCTTAGCTTTTGACTCAACCCTATCCAGAAGAGAGGAGGAGCCGGAGCCCCCCAAATGTGAGAACAGTACTCCATACAAGGACGAATAAGACCCTTATATATTTGGAGGTAACTGCTCAGAAGAAAAAAATTCTCGCAATCTGAACAGGACTCCCAGCTTCTTAGAGGCCGCTTTAGCAACCATTGTGATATGTGGTTTCCAAGACAGTTTATTGTTTATGTTTAGACCAATGAATGTTAATGTTATTTACAGGTGAGACGGGAGAGCCATCGAAGAGGATAGGAAAGTTGGAGGTGTTTTTGAGAGGGAGATGTGAAGAAGTTGAGTTTTTAAAGAGTTGAATTTTACAAGGTTGCTATGACCCCACCGGGAAATCCCATCCAGATCGGCAAGAATAGAATCGGAAAGTTGAAGACGAGAAGCAAGTCTAGAGGCAAAAGAGGGAGCAGATTTGAAATGAGTAGAAGAATGCAGAGTTGAATCATCAGCATAAGAGTGAACAGAGTTAGAAGTGCAGTGGAGAAGATCGTTAATGAAAAGTAAGAATAAGGTTGGAGATAAAACAGAACCCTGAGGAACACCACAGTTGACAGAAAAGGAGGAAGAGGTCGCTCCATCTACAACTGCCGAAATGGAACGATCTGAGAGAAAACTAGACAAGAGTAAGCAAAGGGAAGGAGGAAACCCAAAGGAAGGGAGCTTGGAGAGCAGTGACGCATGCCATACCCGGTCAAAAGCCTTGGATATGTCAAGCGCCACCACACAAGACTCCCCGAAGTCCCTAAGGGCAGAAGACCATAGATCAGTAAGATAGGAAAGTATGTCACCAGTTGACCTCGAGCGACGAAAGCCATACTGGTGATCAGAGAGAAGAGAATGAGACTCCAAATGATCCAGGAAATGAGAGTTGAGGAGAGTTTCAAAAATTTTAGATAGAACACAAGTGAGAGCTATAGGTCGATAGTTAGAAGGGTCAGAGCGGCTACCTTTTTTCGGGATCGGCTGAACAAACGCACGCTTCCAGCATAGAGGAAAAGTATTAGTATTAAGACTTAGAGAGTAGAGCTGAACGAGGACAGGGGCCAGCTCGGAAGCACACTCCCTCAGAACAAAAGGGGGAATGCCATCCTGGCCACTGGCCTTCCTGACGTTCATAGATTTCAGTATCCCATGCACCCGATCATGAGTAATTATAGGTAGAGGCATGGGACACCTGAGAGGAGAAGGAGTAGGAGGAGGGATGCCAGAATCGAGCAGGGTGGAATTAGATGAAAAAAGGAGGTGGAAGAGATTAGCCTTTTCAGAAGGAGTATTAGCTACAGAACCATCAGAGCGAATAAGAGGAGGAAAGGCAGATTTACAGAAGTTGTTGGAGATATTTTTGACAAGAGGCCAGAAATTTTTATCAGTAGGAGAGCCATGGAGGTCAGCGCACTTCCATTTTAATGAAAGTACGCTTAGTCCGTCGAAGAACATCCCTGCAACGATTCCGAGCTGAATGAAAATTAGCAAGAGTGATAGGAGAAGGAGATTTTTTCCATTCACGATAAGCATTGTCTCTCTCCCGAAGGACAAGAGAACAATTGCCATCGAACCATGGATTTTGAGGAGAAAAAGATTTAGTTGAAGATGGAATGAATCTGCCCATCCCGTCAAGGATTACGGCCCCTACCTTTTCAGCAGAGACAGAAGCGTCCCCCGAGACAAAGCAAGATTCACTCCAATGATAGTTAGCAAAGAAGCGGCACATTGCCCCCCAATTAGCCAGATTAAAGTGCCAGAAAATACGTTTAGGGCATGGTGGAGCTGTTGGAGAGAAAGCATTATAATGAAGAGCTATAAGATTATGGTCAGAGTTACCAATAGGAGGGAAAATGGTGTATTTATAACTAGAAGGAGTAGTGGTGAAGCATAAATCAAGTGTATTCAAGAATTTGGTTAGGACGATCTGGAATGTGTGTGGGTTCCCTAATCAACTGCTCCAGATCGTTAAGAATGCTGAATGATTTGGCCTCCCTCCCACCTGTATCAGTATGAGAGGAACCCAACCACTCAGTGTGGTGTACGTTGAAATCCCCTAAATAGAGGACTTCAGCATTTGGATGAGAAGAAGTGACAGTCTCGTGAGTAGTAATAAGATATTGAAAAAAAACTGGAAAATCTGTTCCATTAGGGGAGCAGTAGCAGAAACACAAGATAATAGTAGTAGTAGGAAGACAGATTTTTAGCCATAAAACATCGAAATTAGGAGATTCTAGATTTACGAGACGTGTCACAGGAGTGTTAATGTTAATATAGGCACAGACTCCACCATTTAGACGGAAATTGTGGAAAAAGTTGTAGTCAGAGACATTAAGATTACTAGAGAAGGAATCCCTGTCCAACTGGGTCTCAGACAGAAGCAATAGGTTAGGACGAGAGGAAGAGAGGTGGTGTTCAACAGACGCTAAATTGGATCGAAGGCCACGGACATTAGCAAAGGTAATAGAAAGCCCACGCCTACGCCCAACCCCACGAACACACAGATTAGACATTTAAAAAAACAAAAAACAAACAAAAAAACAAAAACAAAAAAAACGCAGACACACACA
>SEYY01021811.1:12500-22500 GCA_009176605.1 Armadillidium nasatum
TAGATAGATAGATAGATAGATAGATAGATAGAGATAGATAGAAAGATAGATAGATAGATGATAGATAGATAGAAAGATAGATAGATAGATAGATAGAGAGAGATAGAAAGATAGAGATAGATAGATAGATAGATAGATAGATAGATAGATAGATAGATAGATAGATAGATAGATAGATAGATAGATAGATAGATAGATAGATAGATAGATAGATAGATAGATAGATTGATAGATAGATAGATAGATAGATAGATAGATAGATAGATAGATAGATAGATAGATAGATAGATAGATAGATAGATAGATAGGAAGATATGTAGAAAAGAGTGAGAGAGATAGAGTGGTAGATAGGTAAATAGATGGGAAGAAAGAGAGATAAATAACCAGGTATAGATAGGAAGAAAGAGAAAGAAAGAACGAGAGATAAAGATCGATGGAGATAGAGAGAGAGAAATAAGAAAGAATAAATGTGCTCTTCGCACTATCCCTCGTTCCCTTCTTCATATATCCTATTATGATGAAATAGAAAGATAAGCGCAGCTATCTTTTATCTATTAAGTCGAGCCCATCAAAATGCTACTCGAATGTGACGTTATGTCACCCAAGAAGGATTTATTTGTTAATATGATCATCAGTTTTCAGCTTTATAGCTGCATCTAATTCAAAATCACCTTTTCGTTATATCAATATTCTCTGGCTATGCCCTATTTACTTACATCATTATAGTATCTGGTGGAAAAATCATTTGTTGTTGTGTTAAGAAGAACAGCTTAGAAATATGTCATTGTTTAAACCAGGACCAAATGTAATGTTTAATCTCTTTGATTTTATATTTTCACTGAATTATATTTAATTTTTTTGGTGTAGGTCTATTCCATTTAAGCTCTCTCTCCACGAATTCTTCTGGCCAATTGGATGTTCTTTGGCTTGAATAGCTCACAAGTTGGTGTCTTCGAAGAGACCTACGAGGTGGGCCTCGGAAGCTTCCTGAAGAGCCATTACAGCCGAAGACTGGAACCTAAGGTCAGTCTTGAAATCTTGGGCAATTTCTCGGACCAAACGTTGGAAAGGCAATTTGCGGATCAACAATTCGGTACTCTTCTGGTAACGACGGATTTCACGAAGAGCCACGGTACCAGGACGACACCTATGTGGCTTTTTCACTCCACCAGTGGCTGGTGCAGACTTGTGAGCAGCCTTCGTCGCCAACTGTTAAAAATTTAATATACATGTTTGTGTGTGTATGCCTACTTTTGTGCATGGTTAACTGATTTTCATGGTTTAATGTTTTAATGTACGTAAGATTCTTATCATTTAAAAAAAATTTATGTTAGTGAAGAAAGTTTTTGTGCTGAAAGGAAAAAAAAATACATGAAGAAAAATACATGAGAAAAAATACATGAAAAAAATGCATAGAGGAAAAGAAAAATGCATGAAAGGAAAAATACACTGAAGTAATTTTTCCTGTGAAAAATTTTTTAGAGAAAAATACTTTTTCTGAGAAATTTTTTCTTAGGGGAAATAAATATCGATACTGAAAATATCGATATTAAAAATATCGATTTTAAAATACCGGTGAAGAAATATCGATATTAAAATATCGAAGTGAAAAGTATTGTAGAAAGTACGTACAGAAAAGTAATGGTGGAGAATCGTGAAGCCTTTGTCCTGATAACCTTTGGAAGAGAGAGAGAGAGAGAGAGAGAGAGAGAGAGAGAGAGAGAGAGAGAGAGAGAGAGAGAGAGAGAGAGAGAGAGAGAGAGAGAGAGAGAGAGAGAGAAAGAGAAAGAGAAAGAGAAAGAGAAAGAGAAAGAGAAAGAGTGAGAGTGAGTTGGGTAATAAAAAGAGCAGATGCTTATTTATAATAAGATTGTTTGTTTGTGACATAAAGGCCTCTGTCATAACAAGCTTGTTTACGGAAAGAATGCCATTGTTGTACCTCAAAAAGATAATATTGCAGCACAAAGTGTTGTTGTTACGGTTATAAATCATGTTATATAAGAACAGCTGCTATCGTTCGGTAGATGCTGCTATTGGTATTGTTGGTATGGATGATCGCATATTTGTAATAGTTGTTGTTACTGTTGGTATGCATAATTGCGTTGTTGTAATTGCTGATGATATTTTCGCTGTTGTTTGGAAAGCAATACAGTGTTGACTAGGTCAATTTTCCATCTGATTACAGAGCGTATCATTATAATTTTTGGAAGAAAATCTTTTGTGAAAGAGTTTTGTGATGGCGATGAAGAAAACAAAATAGCGTCGTAGATGTACACCTAAGTATTAATATAATTGTATGCATGAATGTACGCGTGAACAAATTCCCCTTAGCTAATTTGTTACGCTGCTAATGTTGCTAGAAATTTTTAGAAATTTAAGATACAACTAGAAAAACAACTTTGAAAATAAGAATGATCTTGCCCAGAGGTAATGCAGAACTGAACAAAGGTAAATTATTTTCCTTTATTCTTTCCTCCATCTCTTTTCTTTATTCTCTTCTCCTCCTCCTACTTTTTTTATTCTTTCCCACTTCTCCCTTCCTTTCTTTATTCTCTTCACCTTCTCCTCCTCATTTCTCATCTCCTCCTCTTCCTTCTCCAGAGAGGACCCCAAGGTAAGACTACCCGGCTTGACCATAAGCTTAGCCGGCTTAAAAAATTTGAGGTTACTCACAAAACCACATAATAAACATCAAAAGAGAAATAAAATGAGGTCATACGATAAAGGAGATGAACAACCAAAATGGGGTTTGACTGTATGTATGTACCTACGCACATGTGGTGGAATACACGATAAGTGTCTCTACTAAATGTTAGAAAAATATTAGGAAAATGCTAGAAAATGTTAGAATTAAATAAAAGTAAAATACTTTTGTACAAAGGTAATGCAGAGCTGCAACTATAAGGTAAATTTTTTTTTATTCCATTCATTATTTTCCCATATTTTTTCCTTTCTTACCCTCCATCAGGAAAGAACTTCGGTACCATTGAGGTTAACCGTGGTTAAATCATAAAACCAAAATATATGCACAGGTTGCGGTTAACAATAAACAACAAATAACTGACCATTTTACCGTTTTCATCCTCGGTTATCTTTTTTCCCAAGTCAAGCAAATAAAAGGTTATCGTAGTACCTGAGTTTACCCTCTGGTAGTTTGCCTCTCAATCTCGTTATATATATATATATATATATATATATATATATATATATATATATATATATATATATATATATATATATATATATATATATATATATATATATATATATATATTGTCTAAAGACGTAGTCCGAGTAGACAGACGTCTGTTAATGACAGCCCGGAATTCTTAATAATCTCTTAAAAAATGTCTAGGGGTGATATAAATATTTGATAAAATAAAATAATATTCTTATTAAAATAACTTCAGTAGAGAGAAATAATAATGATTCCTTAATATTCCTGCCTCCTTTAAGGGAGTCTACTGGTTTCCTTCTTCAAATACTTTTTTTCTTAGAAGGAATTCAACTTCTCCTGTTTATTGACTTTTCTCTTTCTCAGGAGGTATTCAGCTTCTCCTGTTATTTATTTACTCTTTTAAGGAGGAATTCTACTTCTCCTATTTTATTTATTTAATATCTTTCCAGGAGGAATTCTACTTCTCCTATTTACTCAATTTTTCAGGAGGTATTCAACTTCTCCTACTAATTTATTTACTTTCTTCCAGGAGGAATTCTACTTCTCCTTTTACTTAATCTTTCAGGAGGAGGTATTCTACTTCTCCTATTACTCTTCCCAGGAGGTATTCAACTTCTCCTGTTAATCTATTTTAATGACCCTTTTGTCGGGTTTCTCTCATATAGATTACGGTCAGAGATATGACATCGCATTAATAAGGTCATTCGTTTAAGTACCTGGCTTCTTTAACTACGATACTATTAAAATATCGTAGCGTGCGAATTAATTACTAAATAATCTTTCTTTTTTTCATATTAAACGAATTGATCTTACTATGCTCGCACTACATTCAAAAATGCCAATTCTTTTACTGTAAATTTCATTCATCAATTTTTATTAAATATGCGCGAAGTTCAAAATCTTAACAATGGCGTGCATTTTATTGTTACAAACGCCCCTTATCACGAAGAAATTCCGTAAATTTCTTTAATTAACTTTTTTACGTTTTCGTTTTATGATCTTTTAGTTTTCTCGCGTATTAATATTTTCAATCTGAACCAAATCTATTCCCACTGCCTTTCGATTCTGCGCTAGATTGGGCCTTTTTATTACCATTGTCCATTTTAAAAATCTGAAATTCTCAGACTTGGTCTTTTTCCGGACTATCTGGTATCTTCTCATCCTAAAATTTCTTTTCTTCTATATTTGCATAGTCGTAATTGTTTTGTCCGAATTGTAAAAGGTTTTGCTGGATATACTTGTATCGTGTTTGAATTTCCATCTTTCGATATCATTGCTATCGCCATGGTAATTATCTGATTCTATTTTCGTATCTTCATTTTGATATGGTGATTCTGAAACTACAACAATATTAGAACCTTCTACGAGTCTTCTTCCCTTCGTCTTGACTCGTGATTAATTTAAAAGTCATTTACTTTCTTTAGTGGGTGTTATTGAATGTCCTTGACTGACCATTTATCTGCTTTCCTCTTCAGGTTGAGTACTAAATAATACTTCATCTATTCGAATCTTTACAATTTCTTTTGTAGAAAATCTTATATGGTCAACACCGAATTTGGATAATATTTACATCAAACCTTTCCTTATCCCTCATTTCTTGTTGGTTTGAAATATCACCTTGAGTTTCAGTAGGATACTCATCAAGCCTCTGTAATTCTTTTCGTCTTGAAGTGGAGATGCTAGAGAGTCACTGGGATTCTGTATGAAGAGATTAGATACGAAAATCTTTTTCACAATTTAACTGTATTATTTAAACAGCTTCCTCCTCGTTACAGCCAGTCCGTTACAGAGCCATGTTTCATCTTCGCTATAGGCAAAGCGCATTTGTATTCTATATCAATTACGTCCTCGTCCGCAACGTTTTCAATCTTCTCCTCTTCAATTGCAGAACTGTCAATTGAAGCATGCTCTTCAAAGTTGTTTACCAAAGGATTTGAAGTAGAAATGGTTTCAAGATCCTTATTAGTTATTTTGGAACCTTCTAAGTTTGTTACAGATTCAATTTGTAAGTTATTGAGACCTGATGGGAAAAATGAATCGTCGTTCGCAGATTTTTCACATATATTTAGAGAAGCTGGGTTATCAAAAACTTTTAAAGCGTTTTCTGAATCTGGAGAATCTTCTTTTAGAATGGATGGCCTTACGGTTTTGGGATCTTTACAGATGACTACATCAGAAGTGACTTGCTTTCCAGTGAACGCATTAGATTCGACTTTTCTTTCACATTCGAGTTCTGGCTTTCCTTCTCTTGGTTGTTCGATTTGTGATTCCTTTCCGGAGGAAATAGTTATCTAAACAGAACAGCCTCTTTCTTCAGTCTCTCGTGGTTCTACTCTTTTCCATTTTGGAATTGGAATTCCGCTATGCTCGATTTCGCTAGAGTAAGAAGAAACTTCATTTTCATTCTTTTCTTGCTCAGACAATGCAGGTGGAATTGACATATCACGCGATAAGGTTGCTTCCCTCTCAGCAAAAGTTTCAGGCTGAAAAAAAATCTTGAGTTGATGGTGTTTCCCTCTCGTAAAAAATTTCGGGCTGAGAAAAAGAATTCTCTCCTTTCATGGGAGATTCCCGAGTAGAAATTATGTGTTGACACCATTCACTTCCAGAAGTGGAAGGAAGAACAGCTATTTCATGTTTTGATTCAGCTAATTCAATTTTTAATTTCTTTTTCTCCTCTAAATTGTTTCTCCCTCCGCTGGTTTGCTTTTTTCACTGTGCAATTCTTCAATATTCTCATCGAATTTGCTGGCAAGTCCCAATCGTAATTCCAGTATTTTAATTTCGTGTGTTCTTTCTTTTTCTCTTTCAAGAGCTTCTCTTTCTTTTTTTCTTTCAAGAACTTCTCTTTGTCTCTCGAGAACGATTTCAATAAGCTCTATCGCATCTCTTCACAGTGTTGCAATATCCATTATTAATTTATTAGTAGGGAAAAATGTATATCCCAGGACAAATACTTGCTTGATTCAGAAAGAGACTATATACCGGACAGGCAACCCAATTATGTCACAAGACGTAGTCCGTGTAGACAATCATCTATTATGGCAGCCCGGAATTCTTAATAAACTCTTTAAAATGTCTAGGAGTAATAGAAATATTTGTTAAAATAAAATAATAATCTTATTAATTTACTTACAAAAAAAATAGCTTCAGTATGAGAAAGAATAATTCCCTAATATTACAGTCTCTTTTAAGGAAGTCTACTGCTTTACTTGTTCAATTACTCTCTTTCTCAGGAGGAATTCTACTTCTCCTGTTTATTTACTTTTCTCTCTCTCAGGAGGTATTCAACTTCTCCTGTTATTTATTTACTCTCTCAAGGAGGAATTCTACTTCTCCTATTTTATTTATTTAATATCCTCCAGGAGGAATTCTACTTCTCCTATTTACTTAATTTTTCAGGACGTATTCAACTTCTACTTATTTATTTAATTTCTTCCAGGAGGAATTCTACTTCTCCTTTTTATTTAATCTTTAAGAAGATATTCTACTTCTGTTACTCTTCCCAGGAGGTATCCAACTTCTCCTATTAATCTACTCTATCAACCCTTTTGTCGGGTTTCTCTCTTTATAAATTACGGTTAGTGAAATGACACCAGATTAATAAGGTACCTTATTATTATTTAAGTACCTGGCTTCTTTAACTACGATACTATTAAAATATCGTAGCGTGCAAATTAATTACTGAATAATCTTTCTTTTTTTTCATATCAACGAATTGATTTTACTGTAAGATATATATATATATATATATATATATATATATATATATATATATATATATATATATATATATATATATATATATATATATATATATATATATATATATATATATATATATATATATATATATATATATATATAACTTGACTGACTGCTGTCGGAATCGGTCGCATTGGAAACAGCTGGGAAAGAAGAAAAGAGAAGAGCCAGAGAAGGGATTGAGAGTATTGCAAGATTTTAGAGGAACTATTAGAAGAGGAAAGAAGATGGACGAGAAGAATTAACGCCAGATATTGTTTAGCAGATAACTAAAATTTTTGAATATTTTAAAATTTAAAATATTTTGATTTTTTTTATTATGTCAAAATTAGAAATTAAATTTAGATTAAATAATAAAACAAAATTAATTTTAAACGGACTAAAGAGGAGCAACAAAATTTTGAATAGTAGTTCTTTTCATCAAGTAAATATTTTAAATAGACATATTAAAGAGGGTGTGAAATTATATATATAAATATATAAAACATCTGGTTGTTAAAAAGGATTGGGATTTCGTCGCAGTCAGGAAAATTGGAGGACTATTCTTCACATGGTTCTAAAGGCTGGGAACCTTTTTTACCAGTATTTTCCCATGTACGGTTGCAGGAATATGAAGTTTCTGCAGCCGACGCCACCCTGCATCTTGCGGGATATGGTGTATTGTATAAAAAAAAAAATAAAAAAAAAAAAAAAAAAAAATAAAAAATATATATATATATATATATATATATATATATATATATATATATATATATATATATATATATATATATATATATATATATATATATTATATATATATATATATATATATATATATATATATATATATATATATATATATATATATATATATATATATATATATATATATATATATATATATATATATATATATATATATATATATATATATATATATATATATATATATATATATATATTAACCACAGTGAGGTAAATTAAGTTTTATGATCTAACGGTTACAAAAGAAGAAGAAAAAAAATAAAATTATAAACAACTAAGAAAATATCACTTCGGGCAGAGGGAAATAAAGATCACGACTAGTAAGAGCTGAGTTTATAAATAAAAACTTACTTTTCTATTAATTTTCTCCCTATTAAATTAAAAGCAGCCTGAAATCAGTGGTGTTATTGGGAGTACAAGGGGCCGATCCCAGAATCTTCAATTATCTTCAGAAAAATATTACCATCAAAAAGGTGAGAAAATTTACTTATTTTTAACCTTAGGTCCCAACTTAACTCTTGATTTATTTGAATTATTAACACTGATAACAGAAATTGAGAATGTTGTCAATAACCGACCATTGACAAATGTTGACAATGACATTGATGACTTCGAACCTTTAACACCTAATCCTCTGTTGAATGGTTATACAACTAATTTATTACATGAAAATACCAATTATGGTGATGTAGATTATTCAGTTGACCACATGGGTTTAAATAATGTATTAAATCAAAAATTAAATATTAAAAAGCAGTTTGTCTCTAGGTGGGAAGAAGAGTACATAGCTTCTCTGAGGGAACTTAATAAAGATAGTTATAATAATAAATATTGGGAGGATAACATCACTGTGTTTGAGTATAAATTAATAATTAATTATTATTATATTTTTTTTATACGATACCCCGGTTTTCTTGATTAGCTTTATTTTTAGTATAGGGGACAATTTCCTCTATAAGTAATCTTAATCAAAGATCATATTTACTTAACTTAGGCATCTGCCAGAGTTGGGTTGACTGAGGTAATAAAAATATTCTTAAAATAATATTTATTTTTTTTCGTACTTACTATGCTCGCGCTAAATTCAAAAATGACAATTCTTTTACTATAAATTTCATTAATCAATTATTATTAAATATTCACGAAGTTCAAAATCGTAACAATGGCGTGTATTTCATTGTTATATATATATATATATATATATATATATATATATATATATATATATATATATTATATATATATATATATATATATATATATATATATATATATATTATAATTTCCAATACTGCTATTGAGGATTCGAACCCGGGTCTCTGAGATGGTATACCATTGTGCTAACCTCTACACCACCGATGATACAAAAAGGAATCCGCCAGAACTGCTACTGACGCATCGCCTAGTGAACAGTCCCAGAGGAATCCTCCGACCACAACTTGGGCGTAGGGTTAGCAGGCCAAGGTTCTATCCTCGTAAACCGCAGGTATTTTTGATATTCAGTAATTGCCACTATGCTCAGACGTACTGTTATAAACCGTGGAATATTTTTTCATTATTTTCAATAATATATATATATATATATATATATATATATATATATATATATATATATATATATATATATATATATATATATATATATATATATATATATATATATATATATATATATATATATATATATATATATATATATATATATATATATATATATATATATATATACATACAACATTGTGAATTATTGGAGCTATGCTGTACCTCACCTACCCCTCGCATACTACCTCCCCCCCCCCTTCCGAACAAAATAAAAAAATGGATAGAAATTGAAATTTTCATTATTGAACAAGCTTTAATATTAGGAATTCAATTGAAAAGAAAGTGAATTTATTTTTGAAAAAATCACGTGTTAGATATACTATATTATACAAATATATGTGTTTTACCTTTTCAAAACTTTTTACAATTACTTCCATTGATCTTTGTATGCAAAAGTTGGCATAGATTTCCTTGATTCAATGACATTCAGAATATATTTATGTGTTTTCATAGCCAATTCGATCTTCTGAGGCCTTAGTGACTAAGCTAATTGCACTTCCACCCTATGGGTGTAACAAGGAACAAGAGGAAGTTTGATGGGTTTTATCATAGCTTGAAGTAGATCTTCATTTGTAAATCTATTAAGAATGGTAGAGAAGTACAGTTTCCTTGTTCCAGTAGATCAACTGGAATTGAAATTAATATTATTTGGCAAGTCAAAGTTTCTTATTGGTCCTCTTCTTGTTCTTGCATTTATTATATGATCAA
>SEYY01021811.1:27500-42500 GCA_009176605.1 Armadillidium nasatum
TATATATATATATTGTGTTTAAAATTGTAGCAAACTTCTGAGAAAAGATGAGTATATACTTTTAATTTGTTTTTAGGGTAAAGTTGATATTTAGCATAATAGTATATTTGAATAATAGTTTGTAAGGTTTTAAATTTTCCGATTGGTTTTAAAGTAAGTTTGAAAATTGTGGAAACTAATAGTGGATCGGTGGAATGTTGATTTGAAACATTAAATTTACATTTATTTTTTAAGTTTGAATTTAATTTTATTTTACCATCCTGAAAATAAAATTTCTAATATAAATATTATTCAGTTTTGCATTTGTTTTTCTTTTGTTTGCATGCTTTTTTTGTTTGTCTGACTCTCTGGAAGTTTGTTTATCTGTTTGTTCGCTTGTTTGTCTGTTTGCGTGTTTGGTTGGTTGTTAGTCTGTTTGTTTGATTATTGTTATTGTGTCAATAAAATTTACATTTACTTATTGTTGTTTTTTGTGTGAATTGGTGTTTGTGGTTGTTCTGAATGGCATCTATGCGTGTTCGGGGTCATGAGGGTAGGGGTGGGCGTAGGAGGGGTTTTATATTCACTTTGCTAACTTCCGTGGTCTAAGTATTAATTTCTCTTCTGTTGAGCACCACCTTTCTGATTCTCATCCAAACACTCTACTTCTGTCTGAGACCCCATTTATCAAGGGATTCCTTCTCTAGTAACTAAATATCTCTCGCTATAATTTATTTTATAACTTTCGCCTTAAGGGTGGAGTCTATGCCTATTTAAACATTAACACCCCAGCAACACGTCACGAAAATCTTGAATCCCCTAATTTTGATGTTCTATGGCTTAAAATCTTTATTTCTACTGCTACAATTATCTTGTGTTTCTGCTACTGTTCTCCTAGTGGAACAGATTTTCGGTTACATCTTCACATCCAAATGCTGAGGTACTCTATTTAGGGGATTTCAACGTACATCACATTGAGTGATTGGGCTCCTCTCATACTGATACAAGTGGGGAGGAGGCTAAATCATTCAGTATTCTCAACGTTCTGGAGCAATTGATTAGGGACCCTACACACATCCCAGATAGTCCTACCAATTCTTAAACACACTTGACTCGTGTTTCTCCACTACTCCTTCTAGTTATAATTACACAATTTTCCCTCCTATCGGTAACTCTGACCACAATCTTATAGCTCTTAAGTATAATACTTTCTCTCCAGCAGCTCCACACTGCCCTAAACGTACTTTCTGGCACTTTGAATTGGGAGGCATTGCTTCGTTTTTTCGCCAATTACTCTTGGAATGAATCCTGCTTTGATACTGATGATGCTTCGGTGTCCGCTGAAACAGTGGGAGCCGTGATATCTGATGGGTTGGGCAGGTTCATTTCTTCTTCAACAAAATTTTTCTCTCCCCAAAATCCATGGTATAATGGAGTCTGCTCTTGTCCATTCAGGAGAGAGACAGTGTTTATCGAGCGTGGAAAAACTCCTCTTATCCTATCACTTTCTAATTTTCATTAAGCTTGGAATCGTTGAAGGGATATACTTCGACAGGCCAAGCGTGCTTTCACTAAAAGAAAGTGCTCTGACCTCCTTGGTTCTCATCCTGATTAAAGTTTCTGCCCTCTTGCCAAAAAATATCTCTAACAACTTTTGCAAATCTTTCTTTCCTCCTCTTACTCGATTTGATGGATCTGTAGCTAACACTCCTACCAAAAAGGCCAATCTCTTTGGTCTCCTTTTTTCATCTAATGATACCCTGGATGATTCCGGCATCTCTCCTCCTACTACTTCTTCTCTCAGGTGTCCCATGCCTTTAATCGTGATGTCATTTGATCGGGTGCATGGGATTCTGAAATCTATGAACATAAGGAAGGCAAGTGGCCCGGATGGCATTCCCCCTCGTGTTTTGAGGGAGTGTGCTTCCGAGCTGGCGTCTGTCCTCGTTCTACTCTACTCTCTATGCCTTAATACTAATACTTTTCCTCTGTGCTGGAAGCGTGCATATGTCTAACCGATCCCGGAAAAAGGTATCCGCTCTGAACCGTCTAACTATCGCCCAATTGATCTTACTTGTGTTCTATCTAAAGTCTTTGAAACTCTCCTCAACTCTCATTTCCTTGAACATTTGGAATCTCACTCCCTTCTCTCAGATCACCAGTATGGCTTTCGTCGCTCGAGGTCTACTGATGATATTCTTTCCTATCTTACTGATCAATGGTCTTATGCCCTTAAGGACTACGGGGAGTCTTGTGTGGTGGCGCTTCACATATACAAGGCTTTTGACAGGGTATGGCATGCGTCGCTGCTCTCTAAGCTCCCTTCCTTTGGGTTTCCTCCTCTTTTTGCTTACTCATGTTTAGTTTTCACCCAAATCGCTCCATATCAGCACTTGTTGATGGAGCGACTTCTTCTTCTTTCCCTATTAAGTGGTGTTCCTTAGGGTTCTATTCTTTCTCCTACTTCATTCTTACTTTTTCATCAACGACCTCCTCAGCTGTACTTCAAACTTTATTCATTCTTATGCCGACGACTTAACTCTCCATTCTTCTACTTATTTCATTTCTGCTCCCTCTTTTGCCTCTAGAGTTACCTCTCATCTTCTACTTTTTGATTGCATTCTTTCTGATCTGGATGAGATTTCCCGGTGGGGCCACCGCAACCTTGTGAAATTCAACTTTGAAGACTCAACTTCTTCACATCTCTCTGTCTCTCTCTGTCTCTCTGTCTCTGTCTCTGTCTGTCTCTCTCTCTCTCTCTCTCTCTCTCTCTCTCTCTCTCTCTCTCTCTCTCTCTCTCTCTCTCTCTCTCTCTCTCTCTCTCTCTCTCTCTCTCTCTCTGTCTCTGTCTGTCTCTGTCTGTCTCTGTCTGTCTCTGTCTGTCTCTGTCTGTCTGTCTGTCTCTTTCTCTCAAAAACATTTCCCAACTTTCCTATCTCCTTCGACGGCTCTCCCGTCTCACCTGTGAACAATATAAATATTCTTGGTCTGAAAATAAACGATAAATTATCTTGGAAATCTCATATCACAACGGTTGCAAAGGTGGCCTGTAAAATGCTGGGGGTTCTGTACAGGTTGCGGGAGCTACTCCAACTATATAAGGGTCTTATCCGTCCTTGTAAGGAATACTGTTCTCACATTTGGGGTGGTTTCGGATCCACTCTTCTTTAGGATAAGGTTGAGTCTAAGGCTAAGAGACTAATAAACTGTTCCCTACTTTCAAACTCCCTTGACTCTCTTTTTCTGCGACGTGACGTTCTCACACTCTCTCTTTTCTATAGGTACTGCAACGGCAGGTGCTCGAGAGAGTTGACCTCTCGCATTCCTCCACCATTGCGTTGCCCTCGCTGCACAAGGGGTACCTTGCTTGCACATGAATTTTTTGTGAGTTTGCAAACTCTAGACTTGCACGCTGTGGTTTCCTGCCACCTCGGTTCTTTGGAACACCCTTCCTTCGTCTGTTTTTCCTGCTGTATCTAATCTTCCTCTCTTTAAATCCTCTATCTGCGCTCAAAAAAGGTGATCTACGTTAGGTTCGGAATTGGATGAGTTTTTTATCTCTTAATTATGTCCCCTTCTTGAAATGGGCTCTTCCTGTGAGTGGTGGCAACATGTAAATATATAATATATATATATATATATATATATATATATATAATATATATATATATATATATATATATATATATAATGGCGTAGGGTCTCTTATCACCCTACCCCTACCCTACCCATATCCCTCCCGCACTTCATTGCTATTAAAAACACAAACATTCATTATTACATAAGCATGCATTGTTAAACACCTGTACAATCACCTAACACAACACACACACATTGGATGTTTCCATACTAACTGTTTTTAGTTCTTTTCACTAAAAAAACAAATTTCACTAAATATTATTTTATATTTATTCCCATATCCTCCCGCACTTCATTGCTATTAAAAACACAAACATTCATTATTACATAAGCATGCATTGTTAAACACCTGTACAATCACCTAACACAACACACACACATAGGATGTTTCCATACTAACTGTTTTTAGTTCTTTTCACTAAATAAACAAATTTCACTAAATATTATTTTATATTTATTCCAATTTGCTTTTATTATTGTTATTATTATTATTATTATTATTATTATTATTATTATTATTATTATTATTATTATTATTATTATTATTAATTAAATTATAATTCACTTGCGTAACACAAAAATGATAATTGCCGGCGATTTCAATATTGACCTACGCAATCATGGCTCCTCCCCAGGCAACAACTCACTTTCCAACGCAATGATGTCAAACGGTCTTATCAATTATTTAACAATACCTACTCGCCCTAATAACATTGAAAACAGAAACCCCACTTTACTGGATCACTTATGGGATAATTTAGACTGCGATATCAAATCTTTTGTAATTCAGACGGACATTTCAGACCATTATCCCTGTCTTGTAAACTTTAATGTAAATGAAATGCGAACTCTTACTACCGTTAAATATAGAATAGATAATGAGAATTGTATTAGAGTGTTTGTAGATAAAGTAAACAATATTGACTTTTCATTCTTACAGAATGAACAAGATAGCATTGATTCGAAATTCAACAGTTTTTTAACACCTTAACTATGTGCTATAATGATTCCTTTCCAATAAAAACTAAACAATTGGGCCCTTTAAAAAACCTTTTTAATGCTTCTTTTCACACGGGTATATTCCCACATGTGTTCAAGCTCACAAGAGTTACACCGATTCACAGAAAAGGTGATAAATCTATTCCTCTGAATTATAAACCGATTTTAATTACTCATAATATTAGTAAAGTATTTGAGAAATTAATATTAATTCACCTAACCAAATCCTTAATTCAAAAAGTATCCACAGTGACTATCAATTTGGTTTCCGGAAAGGAAGATCGACATCTGATGCACTTGTGTGCTTTACTGAAAAAATATATGAAAACATCGAACGGAAAGATTCATCAGTGCTTTTATTATTAGATTTAACAAAAGCTTTTGATTCAATAGATCATGATATTCTTTTAAAGAAAATGAAAATGATGGGAATTGAAGGAAACTCACTGCAATAGTTTACCTAACTAGAAGACCTCAATATGTAAAATTGGAGGACATTCACTCTAATACATAGCTAGCAACCACTGGCGTCCCGCAAGGATCTATTTTGGGGCCATTACTGTTTACCTTATATACGAACGATTTATTCAACTCGCACGAATCTTTTCTATCTCTTTTACAGACGATATATCGATATTAAAATGGGCGGGACTTAAATGGTTAAGTGTCAAAAAGGGGCGGGGATTAAGGGATTAACATAATTAATTAAGGGATTATCCGAATTAAATATCGGATTATCCGATTAATCGGATTAAAATCACCTCACGAAAGACCATGAAAAAGGGGGTCTCCGCCTCATGCAACATTGATTTGCAACATTGCAACAATACCATGCAACATTGCAACAGTGCCTGCCCTTCAAAAGTGCTCATCTATATATATATATAATATATATATATATATATATATATTATATATATATATATATATATATATATATATATATATATATATATATATATAATATATATATATATATTATTAAAATCTAGGTAAGATGTAATACGGGGTTTAAGAAATATAAGAAGAAACTTAAAAGTTTTAAGTTTTATTTACAAATAGTTAGATATCGACGCAAACTTTGTTCTAGATGTAATATCAATTGATTTCACCTTCCAAATGTGAAGCATTCAAAGAACAGTTACGGTGACTTCAAAACCAGAAATTTCAAAATTAAAAAGATTGCACAAATTGGCTTTTAGATTCCTGAAAGAATTCGAAAAAGAAAATAAGAATACTTATAGATTGCATATAAATACTCTTAGGTATCACAAATTAATAACTTTGAATAAATTAATTTAATTAATTTAATTATTAAAGTTTATTGTATTTTATGATTTAAATTTATAATCACTCTAAACTTAACGAAAGAAAGAAGGACTACTAACCATAATTTGTAGTTGATATCAATCTTGAAACTCGTCAGATGTTACTTCTTGGAGTTGTTAGAAAAGTTGTGCCTTCTATAAGGAGATCGAATGAAGGTTACATCGATTTCTCCTCTTCGTAAGTTGTAGGTGATGCAGTATTTCGAAGTTGTTTGTGGTATATTAAAAAGTGTAAGGTATGGTAAGGTACGGTAAGGTAGGTAAGGAAGTTGACGTTACTTATCTTCCAAATAAAGAATAGCTTGATTTTGTCTGCTCTTGCAAATGAGAATTTTCTTGCTCTTTCCAATTAATGTCACTGGATCATACGATCACTTGAAAATACTTCTTAGGATAAGAGCTCTTGAAATATTCCTTATTTTGACTATTGCAGAATAATTTTTTCAAAGTTGAACTAAACTGAGCAGCAGTAATGAATTTCTTCAAACTTAAGAGAAGTAAAGTTTTCATCCACGAACAGCAGAAAAGATTTTTCTTAACTACATTAAAAAGTTTTACAACTGAACAGCATAAAGTGTTTTATCGACTCAACTGTAATAAAGTTTAAGTGACTTAACAGCTGTAGAGAATTTTTTCCACTTAACAACAATAAAGTTATTTTTCGACTTAACAGCGGAATAATCTTATTCCAAACCAAACAGCAGAATAATTTTTGAGCAACTAAACTACGTAAGAGATTCGAGCAACTCACAGCAGAACAATTTTGGAGCAACTGAATAGAATTTTTGATTTTCCCAAGATTAGGAATCTCTTCCCACAAAATCCTGGTTGGTTTGTAACAGTATATTAAAATTGTTACAATATATATCAGGAAGTGGGACGTACCATAAAGCGTCATATTTCGTGTGAGTCAGTGAGTGGGTGAAGTCGAAAGTGATGGCTGAAAGGAGGGGAACTTCTAAGATACTGAAAGTGGGAACATTGAATGCAAGAGGAGTGAATAAAGAAGAGAATAGAGAAGAAGTGGGAATAGTGATGAAGGAAAAGAGATTTAATGTGTTGGCATTGACATAAACAAAATTAAAGGGTAAAGGGGAAATGTCATTTGGGATCTACAAAGGGATATAAGCAGGTGAAAATGAGAGAGTTAGAGCAAGAGAGGGAGTGGCAATAGTTTTGAAAGATGTGTGGTGGAGGTGTGTGAAAAAGTGTGGTAGTATAGGAGCCAGAATAGTCTGTGTACGATTAAGGGTATGGAGAGAGTATTGGGTTTTTATTTGTGCTTATGAACCAGTAGTGGGAACAAATGTAAAGGAGAGAGAGACATTCTGGGAGAGTCTGAGTGAGTGTGTAGAGAATTTTGATAATGGGAATCATATATGTTTGTTGGGCGACCTGAATGCGAGGGTGGGTAATAGAAGTGTGAAAAGAATACTAGGACCCTTTGGGGTAGATGGTGTGAATGAAAATGGGACCGAATTAATTGGAATGTGTGCAGCAAGAAGTATGATGACTGACAATACATGGTTTATGAAGAAGGATATTCACAAGTATACATGGGTGAGTGGTGTGAATGGGGAAAAGTTACTGTTGTATTTCGTATGTGTGTGATGGGAAGAGAGAAGTAGATTATTAAATATAAATGTATTAAGAGAAGCAGCCATGGGAATATCTGACCATTACTTAGTAGTGGTGGTGAAAGGGGTTGAAAGGAAAGAATGAGTATGTTTGTGAATGAATTGTGACTGGCACAACTCCACGAAAGTGGGAAAGGTGATAGCAAAAAAAAAAAAAAAAAAAAAAATATATATATATATTATATATATATATATATATATATATATATATATATATATATATATATATATATATATATATATATATATATATATATATATATATATATATATATATATATATATATATATATATATATATATATATATATATATATATATATATATATATATATATATATATATATATATATATATATATATATATATATATATATATATATATATATATATATATATATATATATATATATATATATATATATTATATATATATATATATATATATATATATATATATATATATATATATATATATATATATATATATATATATATATATATATATATATATATATATATATATATATATATATATATATATATATATATATATATATATATATATATATATATATATATATATATATATATATATATATATATATATATATATATATATATATATATATATATATATATATATATATATATATATATATATATATATATATATATATATATATAGAAATCCAGATACTTTGACGTTTAGTTGACGTAGCTTTAAATAAAGAGAGAGAGAGAGAGAGAGAGAGAGAGAGAGAGAGAGAGAGAGAGAGAGAGAGAGAGAGAGAGAGAGAGAGAGAGAGAGAGAGAGAGAGAGAGAGAGAGAGAGAGAGAGATGAACCTGAAATGAGATAGAAACGATAATTTTTTTCCTCAGAATGTAAAACAGAAAATTCCATGAGTTTGGTAGGCCTAACACGACTCTGCAAACATTGCTTCAAAAGTACTTACCGTTTTTTTTTTTTTTTTTTTTTTTTTTTTTTATCGTAAGTTTTTTTTCTCAACTTGAAATATTTCTTATTTTTAAGTGAAAATTAAATCAATTTATAAAGATTATGATCGATGTAAAAATTTATTTACTGGTTAAAAAATATATTTTCTCTCTTAAACTCGACAAAAAATTAATTTCTGAAAAATAATTAAAATATCTACTTCGAAAATAGGTGAGGAGTTGAATGGGGGTTGGGGAAATAAAAGATTTTTTAGGGGGAATGTGGGAAACGTTTAGGGTTTTCGAGGAGTGAACGTTGAAGCATGAAAATGAAGGGAAGTTGGAGGGAATGAAAAGAAAGATATTAAATGGAGGGGGGAGAGGGGATACTTTTGGAAGGCAGAATTTTAATGACTTTTCTAATTAATATCGAAATTTTAGGCCTTACATTCTTTGCTTAATGATGACGCGGACGTCATTTTCATAATTAATGATTTCAAGTCAATAATGTAACCTATGATAAACTTAATCAAATTAATGACTCTTAAGCTTCACTTCTAATGATTTCCTTCAAAAGCACTTTATATATATATATATATATATATATATATATATATATATATATATATATATATATATATATATATATATATATATATATATATATATATATATATATATATATATATATATATATATATATATATATATATATATAGTTTGAGCCACTTAAATATTTCAAAAAACTACTGAAACGTACGTAAAAAAGGATTATATTTTTGGAATCCTTGTCGAATTTTAGGAAAGAAAAATTGGGAAATAAAAAATAAATTCTTATAATAATTTTATTACGTAAGTAAAGTTTACTTTTTTATAGCGCTCGAAAGAATCGTACTCCTGGCAATATATTTTGCATAAATATTTCGTAATTGAATAACTTAAATTTCGCTAATGACTAAGAAAATTGTAAAATATGTTAAATATATATATATATATATATATATATATATATATATATATATATATATATATATATATATATATATATATATATATATATATATATATATATATATATATATATATATATATATATATATATATATATATATATATATATATATATATATATATATATATATATATATATATATATATATATATATATATATATATATATATATATATATATATATATATATATATATATATATATATATATATATATATATATATATATATATATATACCTGTAAATAACATTAACATTCTTGGTCTTAACATAATAATCACATAAACAATAAACTGTCTTCGAAATATCATATCACAATGGTTGCTAAAGCGGCCTCTAAGAAGCTGGGAATTCTGTTCAGGTTGCGAGAATTTTTTTCTTCTGAACAGTTACTCCAAATATATAAGAGTCTTATTCGTCCTTGTATGGAGTACTGTTCTCACATTTGGAGGGGTTCCGGCTCTTCCTCTCTTCTGGATAGGGTTGAGTCTAAAGCTATAAGATTAATAAACTGCCCCCTACTTTCAAACTCTCTTGACCCACTATCTCTGCGACGTGACGTTGGCGCACTATCCCTTTTCTATATATAGGTACTACAATGAAAGGTGCTCGAGGGAATTGGCCTCTCGCATTCCTCCACCGTTGCGTCGTCCTCGTTGCACAAGGGGTGCCCTGCTTTCGCACCAATTTTGTGTGGATTTAGGAAACCCCAGGCTGGCCCGTTGTGGTGCCTCCTTCT
Source organism: Armadillidium nasatum (assembly GCA_009176605.1). Lineage (NCBI taxonomy): Eukaryota > Metazoa > Arthropoda > Malacostraca > Isopoda > Armadillidiidae > Armadillidium > Armadillidium nasatum. The sequence goes on from SEYY01021811.1 coordinate 37,771, forward strand.
TTCCAGCCACCTCTGTTCTGTGGAACTCTCTACCATCATCTATTTTTCCTCCTGTATTTAATCTTCCTCTCTTCAAGGCTTCCGCCTGTGCCCACCTGAGGGATGTGCGTTAGGTTTGTGTTTGAATGAGTTTTTTTTTTCTATTTTGTGTGTGCCCCCTCTTTGAAAAGGGCTATGCCCGTGAGTGGCGGTGTTCTGTAAAAAATATATATATATATATAAATATATATATATATATATATATATATATAATATATATATATATATATATATATATATATATATATATATATATATATATATATTATATTATTACATCAATTTTTTAGGCTTGTATGCAACGGCAATCTTCGGTCGTTCAGATTAAATAAAGTTGAATTAGGTTTGTTAGATCATCGCTTATCGTACACAATCCTTTTTTTTTTTTAATTTATTTTCAAATATTTTATAATTTTCCTGCCTGAAATTCGACAAGGATTCCAAAAATGTTATCCTGCAGTCTGACCATATATATATATATATATATATATATATAATATATATATATATATATATATATATATATATATATATATATATATATATATATATATATATATATATATATATATATATATATATATATATATATATATATATATATATATATATATATATGGTCAGACTTCACTTTTGAACCACTTAAATATTTCTAAAAATACTGAACGCACGTAAAAAAGGATAACATTTTTGGAATCCTTGTTGAATTTCAGGTAAGAAAAGTGTCAAATATTTAAAAATAAATTTAAAAAAAAATGTTTGTGTACGATAAGGAATGATCTAAAAAAACTAATTCAACTTATTTAATCTGAACGACCGAAGATTGCCGTTGTATACAAGCCTAACCGATATATTACACCATATATATATATATATATATATATATATATATATATATATATATATATATATATATATATATATATATATATATATATATATATATATATATATATATATATAATTTTTTTTTTCTTTTTTAAATTTTTTTTTTTTTTTTTTTTTTTTTTTTTATTCCAAATTTCGAAAAAATTATGTAAACAAAAATTAGACATTGCCAAGACGTACGATTCTTTCATGCGTTATAAAAAGTAAAATTTACTTACGTAATAAAATTAATATAAGAATTTATTTTTTATTTCCCACTTTTTCTTACCTAAAATTTCACAAGGATTTCCGAAAATGTTATCCTTTTTTACCTACGTTCAGTAGTTTTTGAAATATTTAAGTGGTTCAAACTGAAGTCTGACTTATATAAATATATATAAATATATATATATATATATATATATATATATATATATATATATATATATATATATATATATATATATATATATATATATATATATATATATATATATATATATTGCACTATCTACCGAAAATAGGCCTGAAGGTGAGAAGAAGCTAAATCTGGCTACTTATTGAAAAGGTAATACGTAATAAGTTTTAAAAAGTTATAACTTGAAAGCAAAAAAGAAAATGATGATGTGAAATAAGGTTTAAATAAGTTACAGCTTGAAGAAAACGTCATGAATATCCAAGAACATGTGTATGATATCGTTTTGCTATGAAAGAATACTCATGAGATGTAATTTTTATAATGTAATATTTAAGTACTAACGCTTTCGCATATATAAAATCATATTAAATTAATGGTTTATTATTTATAAATACATAAAGTATTTAAGAAATGAATTAATACTGTAAACACATGATTATGTTATACGTCACATGAGATGTCATAAACATGAAATATCAGGTTTTGATAGGAAACGATACAAATATCAGTCACGTGATAGTGTTATAGACATAATGCCTCATTTGAGTGCAGTGAAGTAAAGTAAATAAGAGTATATAAATTTAGTGAGTTATAAACAGGGATTGGAAGTTTGTGTGAGGAAACCACGTGGAGAGAGAAAATCCACGGATATGAAAACCACGTGGAGAGAGATCAAAGATGGCGGAAATCATATGTTTCTTTTGTATTAACTTTCATCAAATATGAAAGGATTTTAAATATAGGAAAAATAGTTACTCTATGACGTCACTTAGTTAAGAAAAATAAAATACTTAAATGAAAAGTAATTCGTGTCAGGGCTTGAAAGCAAAGAATTCAGAGAAAAGGCAAGACGTTAGAAGAATTTAATATCTTGACGTCACAAACAAAAATCATATGATTATTTTATAAATCGAATACATAGTAATAAAGAAAAGGTATGACATCACAATACTTACAATACGTATTTTTACAAAGATTATAAATATATTTAATATTAAAAATTTATTTCTGTATGATTTTGTTGTTAGTGAATATGTAATGAATGAAAATGTGTTTACTTCGGATTATGAATTCTTGGTGTTTCATCTTTTGCTCTTGTCTGACCCCAGATATCTAAGAATTCCTCCTCAAACTTTTTTAATATATCCAACTATAACTCATTTCATAATTTCCGTTCTAAGGGTAGAGTTTGTGCCTACGTAAACACTAACACTCCGGTAACACGTCTTGTAAATCTTGAATCTCATAACTTCGATGTTCTGTGGCTTAAAATCTTTCTTCCTACTATTTCAATAATCTTATGTTTCTGCTACTGTTCTTCCAATAGAACAGATTTTTCTACCTTTTCTGAATACTTACAGTAACTAATTCTCACGAGACTGTTACATCTTCACATCCAAATACTGAGGTCCTCTATTTAGGGGATTTCAATTTACACAGCACTGAAAGGTTAGGGTCCTCCCATACTGATTCAGGAAGAGAGGAGGCCGAATCATTCAGTATTCTCAACGATCTGAAGCAACTGATTAAAGAAGCAACACACATTCCGGATCGTCCCAACCAATTCTTAAACACTCTCGACTTATGTTTCACTAATAGTCCTTCTCTTTATAAATACGCTGTCCTCACACCTATTGGTAACTCTTACCACAACCTAATTACTCTTAATTTTCAAGTTTTCCCTCCAACTGCTACACCCTGCCCTAAGCGTATCTTCTGGCACTTTCATCCGGCTGACTGGAGGGCTTTGCGTTGCTTCTATGCTAACTATCCTTAGATGGACTTCATTGTCTCTGAAGACGTTTCGGTTTCTGCCAATAGGGTGGGGGCTGTAATCGTTGATGGGATGAGAAGGTTCATCGCTTTTTCGTCTAAATCTTTCTCTCCTTAAAATGCATGGTTCGATCGCTCTTGCTCTCTTGCCAATTTAATGACTTTTCTAATTATATCCATCGTGTATCGAGAGTGGAAAAATTCTCCTTCTCATTTCACTCTTGCTAATTTTCATTCAGCTCGAAATTGATGCAGGGATATTCTTCGACGAGCAAAGCAGTCTTTCATTGAAAGAAGGTGTGCTAAACTCCTAAATTCTTCTGATAAATCTTTCTGGCCTCTTGCCAAAAACATCTCTAACAACTTCTGTAAATCCTCCTTTCCTCCTCATATCAGCTCTGATGGTTCTGTTGCTAACACTCTGACTGAAAAGGCTAATCTCTACGGCCTCCTGTTTTCTTCTAATTCAGCCCTGGATAACTCAGGCAACCCTCCTTCTACTCCTTCTTCTCTAAGATGTTTCATGCCTTTTCCTGTGATTACAATTCATCAGGAGCATGGGTTTCTGAAATCTATGAACGTTAGGAAAGCAAGCGGCCCGGATGGCATTCCTCCTCGAGTTTTAAAGGAGTGTGCGTCTGAGATAGCTCCATCCCTCGTTCAACTTTTCTCTGTGTCTCAATACTAGTACTTTTCCTCAGTGTTGGAAGCGCGCATTAGTCCAACCTCTTCCGATAAAAGGTAGCCACTCTGATCCTTCTAACTATCGCCCTATAGCTCTCACTTGTATTCTGTCTAAGATCTTTGAAACCCTTCTCAACTCTTATTTCTTAGATTATCTGGAATATCACTCTCTTCTTTTTGATCACCAGTATGGCTTTCGGCGCTCGAAGTCTTCTGGTGATATACTTTCCTATCTCATATATTTATGGTCTTCTGCCCTTAGGGATCATGGGGAGATTTGTGTGGTGGCGTTTGACATATCCAAGTCATTTGACCGTGTTTGGCATGCGTCATTTCTCTCCAAGCTCCCTTCCTTTGGGATTCCTCCTTCTCTTTGCTTACTTTTGTCTAGCTTTCTTTCTAATCCTTCCATTTTGACTGTTGTTAATGGGGTGACTTCTTTTTCCTTTCCTGTCAATAGTGATGTTGCTCAGTGCTCTGTCTTGTCTCCTACTCTATTCTTACTTTTCTTTAATGATCTTCTCAGTTACTCGTCTATCCCTATCCATTCATATGCCGATGACTTGACCCTCCATTCTTCTATTCATTTCAAATCTGCTCCTCCTTTGCATCTAGAGTTGCCTCTCGACTTCATCTTTACGATTCCATTCTTGCAGATCTGTATAGAATTTCCAAGTGTGGTCGTCTCAGCCATGTGAAATTCAACTTTTTTAAAAACTCAACTTCTAGAAATCTCCCTCTCAAAGAAACCACCTAACTTTTCAATTTCTTTCGACGGTTCCCCCGTCTCTCCTGTCGACAATATAAATATTCTTGGCCTTTACATAAATAAAAAAATGTCTTGGAAATCTCACATCACAATGGTTGCTAGGGAGGCCTCAAAGAAACTGGGAGTTCTGTTTAGACTGCGAGAATTTTTTCTTCGCCTTTACTCCAATTATACAAGTGT
>SEYY01021811.1:45000-55151 GCA_009176605.1 Armadillidium nasatum
TATATTGCATTTATTATTATTCATTAGTCATTTCACCTATTGATTCATTATTGCAATAAAAAAAAAAAAAAAAAAAAAAAAATTAAAAAAACCTGGTTTTTATTTTTTTTTTTTTTAAAACCTTTGGTTTTTGTTTTTTTTAAAAGACCATGGTTTTTTTCTACCCTGCTTTAAAGCCTATGTCTGTGCTCATATGCGAAATTTGCGTTAGGTGGGGCTTGTGGGTTGTTTTATCTCTTCTGATGTTCTAGCACCATCTCCTTTAATAGAATTTTGCCCGTCAGCGGTGGTAATGTGCAAAAAAATAAATAAATAAATAAATAAATAAATAAAAATATGAGGGTATGGATATGTGTGAGTTTGTTTGCGTGCGTATCTGTGTAAATCGGCTTTCACGTATGCTTAAGTGCTTTACAGCATCAGGGTATAAAATTTCATATAAATTTAAAAAATAATAATAAATATATATAAAATATATAAAAAAAAAAATTTGAAATTAGAAAAAATAAAAAAAATAAAAAAAATAAAAATAAGAGAAAAATAAAATTAAAATAAAAATTAAAAAAAAAGTAAAAAAAAAATCAAAGAAAAAAAGAAAAAAATTTAGGAAAAATAAAAAATAAAAAAAATAAGAGAATAAAAATAAATAAATAAATAAAAATGAAAAATAAGAAAAATAAGAAAAATAATAATAATAAAAAAAAAAAAATTGGAAAAATAAATAAAAACAAAAGAAAAAGGAAAAATATATAAAAAGAAATCAATAAATAAAAATAAAAATAAAACAATAAAAAATAAAACAAAAGTAAAAGTAAGAAAAATAAGAAAAATGAAAAAGTAAAAAGAAATAAAAATAAAACAAGGAAAAAATATAAAAAGTGAAACAAAAAAATTAAGATAAAAACAAAAATTAAATCACAAAAATGACTGTGTAAGCTAAATAAAAATATCAAGTCTGGACTTGAATGCCAATAAATAAAAATACTTTAATGCATTACATTAAAAAATAAAGAATATTTGGGTAGAAAAAGAAAATAACAAATTACTTTAGTTATAACTTTGTGAAGAAAACGGAGGTTAGTTTAGAATATATTAAATAATGTGGAATAATAATATGTGTGTAGCTGAAATAAAATGTAAATGAAAGAACGCAATGTAATTCAAAAATGGAATAAATAAATTTTGGGTAAAATGGCACTCTAAAAATTTGTAAATTTGATGTACATGGTGTACATGAGATTATTTGAGTATTGTATGCTTATGTATGCATGTACTTTAATGTATTGCGTTAAAAAAAATAAAAATCTGAGTAGAAAAGGAAAATTACGAATTATTTTAGTTATAGCTTTGTAAAGAAAATGGGTATTACTTTAGAATATATTGAATAAATGGAATAATATAATATATGTAATGAAATAAAATGAAAATGTAAAGAATGTAAAGTGGAATAAAATCTAATAAATAAATATTGGGTAAAATGGAAATTTTGAAATTAGTAAAACTGATATACATGTACATAAAAAAAATAAAAAATAAACAATAATAAACATCTATTTTTTTATTTTTAGTTATCTATATATTATTGTTTGTATATATTATTATTATACTTTATAACCATGTATTATTATGTATATATTATTATTTTATTTTATAACCATATATTACTTTCGTTTATGTGTTTGTACGTACGTGTTATTTTTTACACTTTGTCTATCATTTAAGTTTATCGTAGTCACCTAGCAATCACGCTGCCAAAGTTCATCCGATTATATATTATTTTGTTGTGCACCTTTTTAATTTGTAATGGCTGATATTTTGATAATAAACAAAATTATTATTCTTCATTCTCATATTATTGTTAATTATTCATTCTTAATTTATACATTGTGCTTCTTCACTTACGTTTTACAGTTCTTATGTTCATTTATTATGTGTGTTTATTTGTGTTATTATTATTATTGTTTTTTTTTTTTATATATATTATATATATATATATATATATATATATATATATATATATATATATATATATATATATATATATATATATATATATATATATATATATATATAGTAGATCCATTTTGACTTTTATAACTTTATTATGCCATTTAAAAAATTTTCAGATAAATCATGATGATGACCAAAAAGGCCGAAACGTTTTTTATAAGTTTATCTTAATTAATAAAGTCACTATAGTATATGAATTTTATATCATTAATAATAAGCTTAAATTTGATCATTATATATATATATATAGAATGCTCTGCATGTTCTTTGCAATTCTCTCATCATTATATATATATATATATATATATATATATATATATATATATATATATATATATATATATATATATATATATATATATATATATATATATATATATATATATATATATATATATATATATATATATATATATATATATATATATATATATATACTTTGAGCCTTTTATAATAAAGAAACGCAGAGGAAATATTGGAAACATTGTGTAATGAGGGAAAATAAGAATAAAAATTTCGGATATATTTAAAGCACGAAAATAGTTTTGGTAGGTTCAAATTAGCAACATGGGCTAAAAATATGAGCCTGTAATGTGCTTTCTTTTTTTATTCATATTGCCATTTTGCCAGTGATAAGTTCATTTTAAGAATATTTGTGCTGTAATTAAAATTTTAATTTTTTCTATCACTCACTTATAGGAGAGACGAGTCTGAACCCCTGAGCCATAATGAAAAGGAATGGAACAATAGGAAAAAAATATTAATTAAAATAATAATATCCATGACAGAAATAATAATAAAACAATAGTTGTAATATCTTACACCAGAATGAAAATCATAAAAATAAGAAGAATTATATCAATCAAAATTACTGACTAAAATAATCTTCCAAAAGTTAGAAATAAAAATAATAATTTCTCCTTTCAAGCTTCTTTTAAAATTTGATCATCAATGAAAAATTAGTAAAGTAATACGGTAGGATTCAAAAACCGTCTTAATTAACAGCAAAATAAAATTAATAACAATAAATATGATAAGAAATTTATATCAACAAAATTAATTAATAAATAATACCAAAAATAGTGGTCCTCATCTAAACGATAATAATAATAATAATAATAATAATAATAATAATAATAATAATAATAATAATAATAATAATAATAATAATAATAATAATAACAATAATAATAATACTCATTTGACAGACTTTACCATTTTCAAATTTTCTTCATATTTTCAATGTTGATTGCAAACTAAATATTTTAATGGTTATGAAATAATAATAATAAAATTAATAATAATAAAAATTTTATTCTTTAATTAAGTACTAAAATAGTAATAATAACGCTAATAAGCCTCTCGGTAAAGAGAGAAAAAGGGAGAGAGAGAGCGAGAGAGAGAGGAAAGAGTACAAATCAAACAGACTTACTCTTCATCTTTCCTAGTAAACGTAATAAAATAATAAATAGGAATAATAATAAAAACAATCATTCGACAGGTTTTACTATTTTTTATTTTGCCTTCAAAATTTTGACTATGATTTGAAACCCAGTATTTTATAAAATTCAAACAATCATATTATCAATGTGACTGTGAGAGAGAAAAACCTACTTTCATTGAGTTTATGCTAAAAAAATAAAATCAAAACTGAAATAATAATCATAATAATTTTAACTTTCTTTTAAACTAAAATTGACCATGACAGAAACAATGGACTTATCAATATGCCAAGAGAGAGAGAGAGAGAGAGAGAGAGAGAGAGAGAGAGAGAGAGAGAGAGAGAGAGAGAGAGAGAGAGAGAGAGAGAGAGAGAGAGAGAGAGAGAGAGAGAGAGAGAGAGAGAGAGAGAGAGAGAGAGAGAGAGAGAGAGAGAGAGAGAGAGAGAGAGAGAGAGAGAGAGAGAGAGAGAGAGAGAGAGAGAGAGAGAGAGAGAGAGAGAGAGAGAGAGAGAGAGAGAGAGAGAGAGAGAGAGAGAGAGAGAGAGAGAGAGAGAGAGAGAGAGAGAGAGAGAGAGAGAGAGAGAGAGAGAGAGAGAGAGAGAGAGAGAGAGAGAGAGAGAGAGAGAGAGAGAGAGAGAGAGAGAGAGAGAGAGAGAGAGAGAGAGAGAGAGAGAGAGAGAGAGAGAGAGAGAGAGAGAAGAGAGAGAGAGAAGAGAGAGAGAGAGAGAGAGAGAGAAGAGAGAGAGAGAGAGAGAGAGAGAGAAGAGAGAGAGAGAGAGAGAGAGAGAGAGAGAGAGAGAGAGAGAGAGAGAGAGAGAGAAGAGAGAGAGGAGAGAAGAGAGAGAGAAGAGAGAGAGAGAGAAAGGTAGAGAGAGAGAGAGAGAGAGAGAGAGAGAGAGAGAGAGAGAGAGAGAGAGAGAGAGAGAGAGAGAGAGAGAAGAGAGAGAGAGAGAGAGAGAGAGAGAGAGAGAGAGAGAGAGAGAGAGAGAGAGAGAGAGAGAGAGAGAGAGAGAGAGAGAGAGAGAGAGAGAGAGAGAGAGAGAGAGAAGCAGACATTTTTCATGCTGATTTAAGAAATAGAAACCCTAATAATAATAATAATAATAATAACTTTGGCTTAACTCTGTTTATTCTCGTACTGTTCGCCTCAGGGATGATGGCTTCAAGGATTACTTTCATCTTCAAACTCTAGAAACTTAGACAATTTAAATTTCATCCTTGAATTGTATCGTATTTTGCAAAAAATGTTAATTCTAACTTTGTTTCATCCTCTTTCCCTCCTATTGTATCTTCTGACTGAACAACTGCAGTTTTACCTTCTACTAAAGCTGATCTTTGAGCTCTTCGCCCAAACCTTTGCCTCAAATTCCACCTTAGTTTTTCCAAAATTATATCTCCTCCTACATCCTATTTCAACTCATTTATGCTTAATATTTTAATTTCTTTAAAGATGTCATCTCTGCTCTCCCTGAGCTTAACACTATGAAGGCCTACAGTCCTGATTGTATCCTTCCTGTGGTTCTCAATACTTGTGTTTCTGAGCTTGCACCTTGCCTAGGTAAACTATTTCGTTTCTGTCTTTCTATTTCGAATTTCCCTTATTGTTGGCAACAAGCATTCACTCAGCCTGTGCCGAATAAAAAGGAACCCTCTCAACCCTCTATCTAACGTCCTATTTCTTTAACCTTCCGTTTTTCCTAAGATATCTGAATCTATCCTTATCAGGAATATTTTGAAATAAATCAATTCTTTTTGTCTTACCTCTGATTGCTAGCTCATTAATATCACTTTTTGTAGGAACCGCTCTACTGGCAATCTTCTTTTCTGCTCTCTGATTCTTGGTCCTCCGCTCATCGGCATTTTGGTGAATATTTTGCTATGGCGCTGAGCATATTGGAAACCTTGCATTGAATCTGGCACAAAGTTTTTATTTTCAAACTTCTCTCTTTCGTAATCTGCCTTCACTCTGGCCTTCTCTCTGATTTCCTTTACTGTTGTTCTATAACAGATATTGTAGACGGCCATCGTTCTTCCTTTAAATGGCATATGGACCTGATGGTATCCTTCCTGCGGTTCTCAAAACTTGTGCCTCTGAGCTTTGGCTTTGGAGCAACTAACCTCTTATTTATCTTGTATTTCAAACTGGGAAAGAGAAAACATGGTTGTTTTCAATGCCTCAGAAACTCTATTCCTCCTCTCTTCTCGACGCAATCTTCTACATAACTATGACATCTTCGAAAATATAATTCAATCCTTCGTATGTTCTTAATATTCTCGGTGAATCTTTTTATCGTGATCTTTCTTGGAAGATTGCATTATTTCTCCTAAACAAGCTTCTAAGAGGTAGTGTGTTCTCAGGCGCGTTCAGAATTTTTTCACTCCACCCTATTTGCTTGCTCTTTATAGGGCTGTTGTCGCCTCTGTATGGAGTCTGTCTCACACATCTCAGGTGGTTCCAATATAAATATATTAAATAACAAAGATATAGTCATGGGGAATCTGATGCTGAACTGAAAGCTGCTTGGTTCATGTTAACCACTAAGAAAAGTTTATGAATCTTAAGTCATTGTGGAGATTTAGGCTGATTGGTTGAAAAAAGTTTCGAGAAATTTATTCAGTCATATAGCTCTCCTTGGAAAGGTGGAATCAATGACTTTTTATCTTATCAATTCCTTGGATTTCGCTCTCTGGCATGGACTCGGTTCATTATTTCGACCGTCGAATTGTTGCGTTACTCTCACTATTCTATTAATATTACCCCGAAAATTGCTCTTCTGAATTCTCACGTCGCATACTTCCTGCTCTAAGAATGGCTCGTGCGATACGTCTTTCTAAAAAGTCTCATCCTTTCTCTTTCCAACTCTCTAATCCCAAACCTAATTGCAATGTTCAATCTTTCATGTATTTTACAAGTAACACTCTCTTTACCTATTTTTCAGACTTCCTTTAATTTGCCTGCCTTCAAACGTCGTTTATCGGTACATGTCAACCTTTAACTGAATTCTGAATTTGATTTTCCTCCTACTCTGGTGTAAATTGGTAGGCCTCTGGCCTTTGCCCGCCACAGGAGATAAAAAAATTATAATAATAATAATAATAATAATAATAATAATAACAATAATGATAATTATAATAATAATAATAATAATAATAATAATAATAATAATAATAATAATAATAATAATAATAATAATAATAATAATAATAATAATAATAATAATAATAATAATAATAATAATAATAATAATAATAATAATAATAATAATAATAATAATAATAATAATAATAATACTTGCATATGAAAACTAAAGATTAAGAATGAGGTCTCAGGGGAGCCTCAGAGGCCCCAGGATGGGATCCCCACCACATGGGACGGAGGTCCGGAGTACTCGATTATTATTACACTTTTTATTATTATCATTATTATTAATATTACTATTATTATTATTATTATTATTATTATTATTATTATTATTATTATTATTATTATTATTATTATTATTATTATTATTATTATTATTATTTATTTTCTAATAATCTGAGTAGATAACAACTTTTTTCATTATTAGGAAGTTAACACTTTAGTTAATATTGGAGCTACAATGAAAAATAATAAAGGTAGAAATGCTCCTCCTGTTTGCAGCAGTTTCATTTTATTTATAAAATTTCTCTTCTTATTTTTTTGAGTAAGTTTCTTAAGGATGTTGCTATGACGACGCAACTTCTCTTTATGTGATTCTTTTATAGGAATCGCACTTTTTATAAGGATTAAATATATTTCACAAATACACTTACCAAATGTAGTTCTCCCCAGATATTTTCCTTTTTCACCCATGCGAAGTTTCTTATAATTTTTTAATATAGGTAGAATTTTTTTTACTATCTTAATCATTCTGGTATATATACAGTTTCAACTACCGTAGGTAAGATATTTGTACGCGGTAATGCCCTGATGATGTTTTTAGGATGAAGGTCACACAGAAAGAAACCGTATGGAATAGATGTAACTTCTTTATATACTTTAAGAAACTATTTTCGTTGTAAAGGAAACATTTGTGTAGCTGGAACATTTATCTGACCAACATCTCTTCTTTGACCAAATAATATTAAATATTGAGTGTTCAACGATACGTCTCGCATGTATTTATTCTGATGGAATATATTCTGAGTTATAAAGAAAACTGTTATATTGAAGTAGTGGGAAATCTATCGCCCTATAGATTCATCTGATTCATTAAATCGTCTAAGATTATAATTTCATGTCCTTGTATACTCTCCAGTGATTTAATGTCATATAAACCCTCGTGAAACTCTATTTTAGTACGATGTTCGTTAAATATAGACTGATAAATAGATAGACTGTCTCAATCCTCAATTTTCAGTCAAAGGCGGTTGTTGTGCATGCGTGCGCAAAGATGTCGTTTGTTCTCGTGTCCCTAATTTGGAGTCTTCCGAATTTTCTACCTTATGGCTTAGGCTCTCTTGCCATTCTACGACTAAATTCATTTGTTCAGTTTATTTATCTCCTAATTCTACTGACTATCCAAAATTCTTCGACTATTTAAATTCCAAAATAGAGCACATTGTCTTTTCTTCTCCTTTCTCTGAAATCATCATATTAGGTGATTTCAATGTTCACCACCGCCAATGACTTTCTTCTAGTTCTCATGATACAGCTTGTGAACACGCCTTCCTTTTCGCTATCCAAAACGACCTTGAGCAGTTGGTGCAGCTCCCTACTCGTATCCCTGATCGTCTTGGAGATGAACCCAACATTCTAGACCTTTTCCTAACTTCTAATCCTTCTCCTTATACTGCTAAACTCTTTCCTCCTCTGGGTTCCTCCGATCACATTCTTATCTCTGTATCCTCTTCTATCTCTTCAAGTCTTCCGCAGGAAAGACCCCCTTCTACGGAAGGAAATGTTTGGGGCAATTCGGTGCCGCAAGCTGGTCGGACTTGTGGTCGTACTTCTTCAATTTCCCGTGGAATGATTACTGCTTCAGTGGGAGGGGTCCCTCGGAGTGTGCAGAACGCATTACCGAGGTGATTCTCTCTGGCATGGAGGCATACATTCCATATTCTTTCCCTTCTACTAAACTAACAAACTTTGGTTTAACTCTGCTTGTTCTCGTGCTATCCGCCGCAGGGATGCTGCTTTCAGGGATTACCGTCGTCTTCAAACTCCAGAAACTCACGCTACTTATATTTCATCCCGGAATCGTGCAAAATCTATCCTTCGTAACACTAAAAACTCCTTTCTCCGTAGAAAATGCAATAATCTTTCTGGTTCCTCTTCTTCACGTTCTTTCTGGCATTTTGCAAAAAATGTCAACTCTAACTTTGCTTCTTCCTCTTTCCCTCCTTTAATATTTTCCGACGGCACAACTGCTGTTTTACCTTCTTCTAAAGCTGAACTCTTTGCTCAAACCTTTGCCTCTAATTCAACCTTAGACGATTCCGGAGCTATTCCTCCTAGTTCAACCACCTCTAACTCAATTATGCCTAAAATTAGAATTTCTTCTAAAGATGTTATTTCTGCTCTCTCTGAGCTTAATACTAAGAAGGCGTACGGTCCTGATGGTATTCCTCCTGTGGTTCTCAAAACTTGTGCTTCCGAGCTTGCACCCTGCCTCGGTAAACTATTTCGTCTTTGTCTTTCTACTTCAACCTTCCCTTCTTGCTGGAAACGTGCGCTCATTCAACCTGTGCCGAAGAAGGGGGATCCCTCTCAACCCTCCAACTACCGTCCTATTTCTTTGACCTCCTTTTTCTCTAAAGTTTTCGAATCTATCCTTAACAGGAAGATTTGAAAACATCTCAATTCTTCTAATTATATCTCTGATCGCCAGTATGGCTTTCGTAGGAAACGTTTTACGGTTGATCTTCTTTCCCTTCTCTCTGACTCTTGGTCCTCCGCTATTCGACATTTCGGTGAATATTTTGCTGTCACGCTGGACATATCGAAAGCCATCGATAGAGTCTGGCACAAAGCTTTAATTTCTAAACTTCCCTCTTTCGGTATCTATCCTTCTCCCTGTGATCTTCTCGCAAATTTCCTTTCTGTTCGTTCTATAGCAGCTGTTGTAGACGGCCACCGTTCATCCTTTAAATCTATTTACAGTGGTGCTCCTCAGGGTTCTGTCCTATTACCAACACTTTTTCTACTTTTCATTAATGACCTTCTCTCTATCACCTTATGGTTGCCATACAAGGGCCACTGGTTTGAGGTTGCTTGGAGAATGAGTACAAGAAGGCTTTTGGGTATTCTTTTATTAACAAAAATAAAGGATTTGGCTCTCGCAGTAGCACAACAATAAGAACAAGAAGTTCCAGAACAAGAACATGAACAAGAACCCTAGCTGCAATTATAACATAAATACAACTAGTGATATCTCCCAGTAATGCCATGATCCACACACCTGACACTGCCCCGCAGCAATGCAAGCCTGTGCATCATGATCATTAGCAGGAGATAGATAAAAAAAATGTAAATAAATGATTACCAATGGTAATTGCAAGATACACACATATATATATATATATATATATATATATATATATATATAATATATATATATATATATATATATATATATATATATATATATATATATATATATATATATATATATATATATATATATATATATATATATATATATATATATATATATATATATATATATATATATATAT